>JARFJB010000360.1:4092500-4097500 GCA_036346205.1 Vesta saturnalis | reverse complement strand
TGTGTGCTGTGTGTCGTGTGTGTCTGTGTCTGTGTGTGCTGTGTTGGTGTCTGTGTGCTGTGTGCTGTGTGCTGTGTGTCGTGTGCTGTGTGTCGTGTGTGTCTGTGTGCGTGTGTCTGTGTGTCGGTTGTGTCTGTGTCGTGTGTCTGTGTCTGTGTGTCTGTGTGTCGTGTGTGTCTGGTGTGTCGTGTGTCTTGTGCTGTGTGTCTGTGTGTCTGTGTGTCTGTGTGTCGTGTGTGTCTGTGTGTCTGTGTGTCTGTGTGTCTGTGTGTGTGTCTGTGTGTCGTGTGTTGTGTGTGTGTGTGTGTGTGTGTTGGTGTGGTGGTTGTGTGCGTGTGTGGTGTGTGTGTGTGCGTGTGTCGTGTGTCTGTGTGTCGTGTGTCGTGTGCTGTGTGTGCGTGTGTGGTGTGTGCGTGTGTGCTGTGTGTGTGTGTCTGTGTGTGCGTGTGTGCGTGTGTGCGTGTGTGCTGTGTGCGTGTGTGTTGTGCTGTGCGTGTGTCGTGTGTCGTGTGTGCGTGTGTGCGTGTGTGCGTGTCGTGTGTGTGTGTGTCGTGTGTGGTGTGTGTGTGTGTGTGTGTGTGTGTGTGTGTCGTGTGTCGTGTGTGTGTGTGCTGTGTGTGCGTGTGTGTGTGTGCGTGTGTGCGTGTGTGCGTGTGTGCGTGTGCGTGTGTGCGTGTGTGTGTGCGTGTGTGTGTGGTGTGCGTGTGCGTGTGTGCGTGTGTGCGTGTGTGCTGTGTGTGTGTCGTGTGTGCGTGTGTCGTGTGTGCGTGTGTCGTGTGTGCGTGTGTGCTGTGTGGTGTGTGTGTGTGTGTGTGTGTGTGTGTGTGTGTGTGTGTGTGTGTGTGTGTGTGTGTGTGTATTTAGCCAATTAGTGACGTACATGAGATTTCGTATGTAAGCCTCCCGGAGCTGATTCGATTTTGGAAGAAAATCTGCGACGGAAAGGGCGGTTTATTATGTGCAGTTAATTATATTCTATGCAATGTTTTGATACAACGCGTAATTTAATGGCAAAAAATTTTTAAGGACGCGAATTTTTTCAATATCTGAATAACCATTACCTTTATAGGAAACTGTATAGACATATTTCTTAAAGAATATTTTACTTCGCATAACTTTCCTTTATAATGCTTCCTAATATAAAGCAAGCTACGTTTACAAATCGATTAAAAAGGAATGAAAATGGCAAAATTGTATTATCGGAATGTTATAGAAGCTGGCGTCTCTGAATTTTTTTTAAGTTAACATCTATACAATGTGTATCAGCCAAATTGAATAAATTTGGTAATAAATAAATGGGGGCGTGTCCGAAAAAAAGCTCGGACCGTTGATTGGTATTTTTAGTTGCGTATTCTTTTCAACAGAAGCTTTTTATACAGGGTGTATCATGTAACAGTGGCCAATAAGAACTTTATTATATTAAATGCAACACGCTGTATATTATCAAATTTTGTATTTATTCAGTAAATTCGAGACATATTCCATGTAGAACGTTATGTACTTATCTTCAACTGTTTCGGAAACATTAAGTGTTCTCAGATTTATTGAAAGAATTAGCATTAACAAAAGAAAATTATTTGAGAAATTCGCCACAACATACTGAAAAACTAATAAGTAGTACTGTTTATTTCGTGATAATGTAAAAACCAAAAACATTAACGTCAATGTAGGAGATGTTCAAAATGCTCACCGCGAACATCTTGGCAGCCTCGTGACCATCGTTGAATCCATTTCGGTTCCTTACCCTTTATTTACATCTTAACCCAGTGATTTTAATTTTAGATAAATATTTTAAGATATAATACACGATACCGGTAAAACGTTTGTTATTGTATAGGCGTTTTTACTAATTTAACTGTTTTTCATTACTGTATGCAAAACTCGACGATAGTGACATGTTAATTTAAGTGGAGGTACAAGTGGATAGTGTGTGTGTGTAATTTCTACGTATCATTAGAAACACATGGCTTTGTATGGATTTTTTGCTGCCCAATTACAGTGTTCAGCAGGTTACATTTTGAAGTGAAAATTCAAGTGGTCTATTGGATCTGTTGTAAGCTTTCACCCGAAACCAGCGAAAAAGAACCGGTAACTGAAGATCTAATACATAAGGAGGATAATGCGGTTGATACATGAGATGTGTTTTATATAATCTTAAAAATAGTATTACTCATAATAAATCATTAAAAGCGCTTGATCTCCTTATTACTGGTAACAACCTTTGATGGAAGTCGATTTCGGTAATTAAAAAGACTCTTAATCCATATAAAACGGCCTGGACCATTAAACTGTATCACGGTTCAAAATAGCGCCTGAATAGAAGCCTGCAACTAAGATACGTGTCCACGGTTGCATACTCTTGAGGGGCTGGAATTAAAAGCTGCACAAAGCGCATGCGCGGAGATTGCGCCTTGTAGTGGGTCTCATTCTAGGAATATACAATTATATACCGTAACCTTAAATGAAAAACAAGCCATTAAAGATGATTATATGGCACCAGATGTTTAAATATATTACACCAAGAAATAATTTAAGGTAGTGGTAGCAGAATCTTATGTACTCATGAACGTGTTGTAATAAAGAACAGCAACTTTTGATTTACGTAGCCCTTAAGCCAATGAGTTCTTTTTCATTAAATCCCGAGTCCACTAACGGAAGCGATACCGTCCATTTTCTTATGTATGTCTATTTTTCTGAATAATCTTAAAAGAGCTAATCAATGTTATACTTAACCATGAAAATTTATTAATTCCAACCTTGTGAAATGAAATTGTGTATGCTAAAACGTTTCTACGCGTATCATTATTTCAACCACTTTTCTTCTTCACTATAGGTTCATCATGTCATAATTCATCGGATTTCTTTCCCAATTGGTTTAAATAATTTTCTTTAACTGTGCGATACTCGCAGCTACTTAGCAACACCATTATTTTTACAGTTAAACTATCAGAAAGACATCAAATAACGTATGCTGCGTGCAACTGCTGACCTTAGGTTAGTAATTGACATTGTATTCACAATAACCATTCAAGGATAAAAATGGACACCACGCTACTAGTCTGTAATTCAATGTTCGTCACATTAAAATTTTTCTAACCTTTGTTGTTTTACTAAGACTAGATAGAATAGTTATCAAGCAATTACGTATTGGAGTATTGGATTCAGATATTTTAAGTGACGGTGGCCGAATGTAAATAGTACATACCTTCATGGATTCCAAACATTTTAGCGGTCCACCGACTTGAGTGGTACGCCACTGATGTCATTCCTATTAATGGTTAAAATAATTAATATATTCGTTGGTGTTCAATGTTTATTGCCGAAAATTTTTCTAAACATTATACTGACTAAATATTTAATTTAATGGCTAAACGCAATTATAGAATCATGTTACGCATGACGTCTTCTCCTTCTTGAACCTTTGCTACGGCTTCTTTTCTTTTTCTCTGCTCTGTTTCTTCTCCTTTTTGCATTTCTGTATTTTACTTCTGTTCGTATTTGTTCAAGAATGCGCTCAAAACGGTGTTTGTCATCCATAATTCGTGGTCGTGGAGGTGCAGTACGGGCCATTGCGCGATATGGTTCTCGTGCGTGATCATCCATTTCATTCCATATTAAGGCGCCTTCCTTTACGGCATCAATGACACCAAAATGTGGATTTCTGTATCGAAAATTATGTAAAAAATTAAGAAAAGGGTTTCGTGTTAATTTTCCATTAGGTTTCTTAGCCATTTTTACTTAGAAAAATATACTATAATTTTTTCACTAATTTCTTGTTATTAAAAAACAAAACAAAATGCTCTAAACAATAGCTGCAACATGAATGAGTGATTTAAATTAGAAATGTAGGTATAATATTTAAATTTGTAATTTAAATCATTCATTCATGTTGTTTATAGTATTTTTGTTTTTGTAAATATTGTGGAAAATGTATAAATATTTTTAAGTAAGAATAACGAACAAACTAGGAAAGATAACTAGAAAACCTTTTCTTAATTATCTGAAATTCAATTTTAGTGGAACTGATGTAAAGAAAGGCGCTATGGAATAAAATGGATGATCACGCTCGAGAAATAAATGCAAAAATTCTCCAGGACCATCGATGACAAACACCGTTTTTATTCTGAAAATAAACCACAGAAGTGCAAGAAAAGAAACAGAAACAAAAGTTCAAAAGGAAAACATCATGCATAACGTATCATGATTCTTAAATATTGCCTCCAACTATTAAATTAAATATTTAATCTTAAATTTTTAGAAAATTTTGGTACAATAAACATTAACATAGAAACGAACATATTAATTATTTTAAGCATTAATATCAATCACATCAGTGCCATACCACTCATGTCGGTGGAACACTGGAAACATTCTTGTTTAGAACCCAAGAAGGTAAATGATATTTATAATCGGCCACCGTCAGTTAAGATAAGTGGATCGAATACTCGAACACATAGAATTCAAGTATGTCTGATGTTACCGATGAAATCAGGTGGTAGGTATCTTGTTAACCCTACGATACGTTAGTACTCGCGTGAATTAAAACAGTAATCCAAATATTTTTCTTTTTGAAAATTAGTGTTCATAATTGCTTGATAACTGTTCTATCTAGCTTTAATAAAACAACAAATGTTAGAATAAATTTAATGTGACAAACACTAAATTACAGATTGGTAGCGTGGTGTGCATTTTGATCTTTCAATGGTTATTGTGAGTACAATTACTAACCTATGGTCAGAAGCGGTGTACAGAATACCTTATTTGATTTGTTTTTGACAGTTATAAAATAGGTGACGGTAACAAGGATAGTGTTGCTAAGTAGCGGGAAGTATGGTACACTTAGGAAAAAATATCTAAACCAATTAGAAAAGAAATCCGATAAAAACTTAATGACACATATAATTTTTTTGGAATAATTGTGCTACCTCTTTTATAATATATTTATAGTACATTACGAAAATCGGTAAAATTATAAAAACAAAAACAATGATCTGTCAATC
>JARFJB010000360.1:4075000-4080000 GCA_036346205.1 Vesta saturnalis | reverse complement strand
ATTTTGGGGCAAGTTCGGGCTGCGGGATAAATTAATACAAACCTCAATTATTTCTGATTTTCACGACATTTTCAAAATTATGATCGATCCTTCCAAGGAGGTCCAGTACATTTAAAACGTGGACGAGGTAGTTCTGATCGTAAACTGGCTTTGACCCGAAGATGGGGTCGAAAAGCTCGGTACTGTCAATGTCGTCCTGGCAGTTTGTACAATCGCCAATGATCGCCTGGTGCTGCACAGTTAACTAGACAAACTCGCTGAACGGGCCCTGCACTTCGATACAGACTCTATGATTTTGACGCAAATTTCCGATGGTTGGACTCCACATGTTGGTGATTTTCTTGGGGATATGACCGATTAAGTGGAGCGCTACGGAGTCGGTAGTAGAATCACCGAGTTCGTAAGTGGGGGTCCTAAGAATTGTGCGTACAGGATGTTTTCTACACGTAAAAAAGAATACATCACGGAGTGTAAAGCTAAGGTAATCACATTGAACTATAGAAATTCCTGGGTGATTAATTTCGACACACTAAGGTCCTTAGTATTAAATGGCAACAAACCTGTGTAGGCACAAACTGACCGTAGAATTGTTAGAACACCTACATACGAAGTTGTTTCAACGCCAGAGAGTAAGATTTACCAGATGCAGTACAGTAAACGTCGCAGAAAGAAGGATGGTTATGGCACTCTCCCTTACGGGTACGTGACTCGCATATAGCGTTGACATGCACGGTATCGTCCCAGTTTTAGTTTTTAAAAATCCCGTTCAGCAGCCTCGTGACCATCGTTGAATCCATTTCGGTTCCTTACCCCTTTATTTACATCTTAACCCAGTGATTTTAATTTTAGATAAATATTTTAAGATATAATACACGATACCGGTAAAACGTTTGTTATTGTATAGGCGTTTTTACTAATTTAACTGTTTTTCATTACTGTATGCAAAACTCGACGATAGTGACATGTTAATTTAAGTGGAGGTACAAGTGGATAGTGTGTGTGTGTAATTTCTACGTATCATTAGAAACACATGGCATTGTATGGATTTTTTGCTGCCCAATTACAGTGTTCAGCAGGTTACATTTTGAAGTGAAAATTCAAGTGGTCTATTGGATCTGTTGTAAGCTTTCACCCGAAACTAGCGAAAAAGAACCGGTAACTGAAGATCTAATACATAAGGAGGATAATGCGGTTGATACATGAGATGTGTTTTATATAATCTTAAAAATAGTATTACTCATAATAAATCATTAAAAGCGCTTGATCTCCTTATTACTGGTAACAACCTTTGATGGAAGTCGATTTCGGTAATTAAAAAGACTCTTAATCCATATAAAACGGCCTGGACCATTAAACTGTATCACGGTTCAAAATAGCGCCTGAATAGAAGCCTGCAACTAAGATACGTGTCCACGGTTGCATACTCTTGAGGGGCTGGAATTAAAAGCTGCACAAAGCGCATGCGCGGAGATTGCGCCTTGTAGTGGGTCTCATTCTAGGAATATACAATTATATACCGTAACCTTAAATGAAAAACAAGCCATTAAAGATGATTATATGGCACCAGATGTTTAAATATATTACACCAAGAAATAATTTAAGGTAGTGGTAGCAGAATCTTATGTACTCATGAACGTGTTGTAATAAAGAACAGCAACTTTTGATTTACGTAGCCCTTAAGCCAATGAGTTCTTTTTCATTAAATCCCGAGTCCACTAACGGAAGCGATACCGTCCATTTTCTTATGTATGTCTATTTTTCTGAATAATCTTAAAAGAGCTAATCAATGTTATACTTAACCATGAAAATTTATTAATTCCAACCTTGTGAAATGAAATTGTGTATGCTAAAACGTTTGTACGCGTTTCATTATTTCAACCACTTTTCTTCTTCACTATGGGTTCATCATGTCATAATTCATCTGATTTCCTTTCTAATTATTTTAAATAATTTTCTTTAACTGTGCGATACTCGCAGCTACTTAGCAACACCATCATTATTACAGTTATAACTATCAGAAACACATCAAATAACGTATGCTGCGTGCAACTTCTGACCTTAGGTTAGTAATTGACATTGTATTCACAATAAACATTCAAGGATAAAAATGCACACCACGCTACCAGTCTGTAATTCAATGTTGGTCACATTGAAATTTTTCTAACTTTTGATGTTTTACTAAAACTAGATAGAACAGTTATCAAGCAATTACGTATTGGAGTATTGGATTCAGATATTTTAAGTGACGGTGGCCGAATGTAAATAGTACATACCTTCATGGATTCCAAACATTTTAGCGGTCCACCGACTTGAGTGGTACGCCACTGATGTCATTCCTATTAATGGTTAAAATAATTAATATATTCGTTGGTGTTCAATGTTTATTGCCGAAAATTTTTCTAAACATTATACTGACTAAATATTTAATTTAATGGCTAAACGCAATTATAGAATCATGTTACGCATGACGTCTTCTCCTTCTTGAACCTTTGCTACGGCTTCTTTTCTTTTTCTCTGCTCTGTTTCTTCTCCTTTTTGCATTTCTGTATTTTACTTCTGTTCGTATTTGTTCAGAATGCGCTCAAAACAGTGTTTGTCATCCATAATTCGTGGTCGTGGAGGTGCAGTACAGGCCATTGCGCGATATGGTTCTCGTGCGTGATCATCCATTTCATTCCATATTAAGGCGCCTTCCTTTACGGCATCAATGACACCAAAATGTGGATTTCTGTATCGAAAATTATGTAAAAAATTAAGAAAAGGGTTTCGTGTTAATTTTCCATTAGGTTTCTTAGCCATTTTTACTTAGAAAAATATACTATAATTTTTTCACTAATTTCTTGTTATTAAAAACAAAACAAAATGCTCTAAACAATAGCTGCAACATGAATGAGTGATTTAAATTAGAAATGTAGGTATAATATTTAAATTTGTAATTTAAATCATTCATTCATGTTGTTTATAGTATTTTTGTTTTTGTAAATATTGTGGAAAATGTATAAATATTTTTAAGTAAGAATGGCGAACAAACCTAAAGGAAAGATAACTAGAAAACCTTTTCTTAATTTTATACAGAAATTCCAATTTTAGTGGAACTGATGCTGTAAAGAAAGGCGCTTCCATATGGAATAAAATGGATGATCACGCTCGAGAAATAAATGCAAAAATTCTCCAGGACCATCGATGACAAACACCGTTTTTATTCTGAAAATAAACCACAGAAGTGCAAGAAAAGAAACAGAAACAAAAGTTCAAAAGGAAAACATCATGCATAACTTGTATCATGATTCTTAAATATTGCCTCCAACTATTAAATTAAATATTTAATCTTAAATTTTTAGAAAATTTTGGTACAATAAACATTAACATAGAAACGAACATATTAATTATTTTAAGCATTAATATCAATCACATCAGTGCCATACCACTCATGTCGGTGGAACACTGGAAACATTCTTGTTTAGAACCCAAGAAGGTAAATGATATTTATAATCGGCCACCGTCAGTTAAGATAAGTGGATCGAATACTCGAACACATAGAATTCAAGTATGTCTGATGTTACCGATGAAATCAGGTGGTAGGTATCTTGTTAACCCTACGATACGTTAGTACTCGCGTGAATTAAAACAGTAATCCAAATATATTCCTTTTTGAAAATTAGTGTTCGTAATTGCTTGATAAGTGTTCTATCTAGCTTTAATAAAACAACAAAGGTTAGAATAAATTTAATGTGATAGACACTAAATTACAGATTGGTAGCGTGGTGTGCATTTTGATCTTTCAATGGTTATTGTGAGTACAATTACTAACCTATGGTCAGAAGCGGTGTACAGAATACCTTATTTGATTTGTTTTTGACAGTTATAAAATAGGTGACAGTAACAATGATAGTGTTGCTAAGTAGCGGGAAGTATCGTACACTTAGGAAAAAATATCTAAACCGGTTAGAAAAGAAATCCGATAAAAACTTAATGACACATATAATTTTCTTGGAATAATTGTGCTACCTCTTTTATAATATATTTATAGTACATTACGAAAATCGGTAAAATTATAAAAACAAAAACAATGATCTATGTCAAACAGACGTTTAAAACTTCATGCCAGGTAGATGTTAATAGACATCTACAACGTGATCAATCTCAAGTGTACTGTAGTGGTATGACAAAAATCCCTGGTTGTTAAGATTGTTGTGTTTTGCAGTTGGCTGCTTCGGATTTTTAGTGTGGTTTTAGTCGTTTTAGTTTGTCAGTTTATGTCATATTATACCTTCGTTTTTCACTTTTGTATTTTCTTGAGTTATTTACAAACTGTCTATATCAAGACCAATTATATATTCTGAATTTCAAATTGTGATATCGAATTTAATTGTCATGCCGTTTTCAATCGAACACGACACATTCATTGTTGTGGCTCATTTTCGTAGCGGCTTCCAAGATGGTAATGGGCAATGGCATTATTTATAGCAATCATGCATCGATCAATTTACTGTTGAGTACCCAAATGAAAATATTAGTTACGAAACATTTAGTCAAGATCGTAATCGATTGATAGCTCGATTCATGGAAACTGGTAGTGTTTTAAAACGCAAACGTGAAGCTTCCGCTACTGTCTTAGCAGAGGACACCTTAGCAGATATCCAATCAAGGATGAATGCAAGCTCCAATAAATCTTTGCGAAAACTACATGCACAAACGCGTATGAAAAATTTTACCATACAAACATAATTTTACATAAATAATTTTTAGATGTATCTTATGGAAGTGTCCACACTGCAGTAAAGAAGAATTTACATTTGTACCCGTACAAGGTGTCGGTATTACAACAGTTGCGAGATAGAGATTTTCAGCTTAGAGTAAACTACTGTCAATGGTTCAACAATACGATGAACAATGATTTACTGGATGTATCTTTTTTTTCTGATGAAGCTTGGTTTCTTCTGTCCGGTTACATAAATAGCCAAAATTATCGTACGTGGTCTGCAGAAAATCCACATGCA
>JARFJB010000360.1:4055000-4065000 GCA_036346205.1 Vesta saturnalis | reverse complement strand
GCGAAATAGCTTGGCGTTTTGCTAAAAACAGACTTCCTGATCCGGTTTTTCTGTTACATGCAAAACTAAGAAGTACCGATGAATGCCACTACTGTGCGTTTTCTAAATGTGACGCTTTGCACATGCTGTTGACTTGCCCGGAAACAAAACAGATCTGGCGTCTGGTTGAATCAATTGCCAACAGATTGGTTGACAATGCAGTGTCATCTACGTCTCTCATTTGCGGATTTAAGGGTACTACAAAAGCTTTCGATTTAGCTAACTATCTAATAAATTTAGCAAAGTCTACAATCTACAACATTACCGTTAAAGCTATGAAAACGAATGACAACCGCCGTCAGTCTCTCAGAACAGCATTCACAGTATGTCTAAAAAGCAGAATTTTACAAGACCTAGCCTGGCACAAGGGATAAGGATCAGTTGATATCTTCGAATCCAACTGGTGCACAAATAATGCTTTATGCAGCATTGATGAGCATGAAAATGTGATATGGAGTCGTGTCTTTGAAACTTTTTCAACATGAGTTCCACATTTTATTTTAAAAAACGAAATATTGCCTTATGTAATTAGTTAGAAGTACGTTTGTATTGTTATATTTTATTGATATTGTATGTCTATTGGTGTAATAAATATAATAATAATAATAATAACACACACACACACACACACACACACACACACACACACACACACACACACACACACACACACACACACACACACACACACACACACACACACACACACACATACACACACATAAACATAACACACACACACACACACACACACACACACACACACACACACACACACACACACACACACACACACACACACACACACACATACATACATACATACATACATACATACACACATACACACACATACACACACACACGCACGCACACGACACGACGCACACGCACGACACGACACACACGCGCGCGCGCTACTAGCACGCACGCACGCACGCACCACGCACCACACGCACGACACGAACACACACACACACACACACACACACACAACACACACACACACACACACACACACACACACACACACACACACACACACACACACACACACACACACACACACACACACACACACAGCACACACACACACACACACACACACACACACACACACACACACACACCGATCTACTTGTACTACCACACAATTTAACGTGTCAGTGAGGTAGAGTTTTGCGTACAGTAATGAAAAACAGTTAAATTAGTAATGGCGCCTATACAGTACTAAAAGCGTTTTACCGGTATCGTATATGTAGCTGTCAATATCTAAATCTTGTTTCAATATCCTCCAGATGCAAACACTTGGTGATAATGTATGATATTGATTTGGAAGTAGCTTCCATCCAATATATATATATATATATATATATATATATATATATATATATATGAGATTTGGATGGAAGCTACTCCCAAATCAATATCATAAATTTTCCAAAGGTTACGTGACGCAATTCAAAAGATCCAGTCCGAATTAATGATAAGTAATATATCACTATTCTTAAAATTTATAGTTAGTGTTTTGCTTTGTGGTTTCTAAGTGCGTGATAAAGTACGAGATAGTCGTTGCGGTGGTGGTCCATCATCGTTGGAAAACATGGAACA
Source organism: Vesta saturnalis (assembly GCA_036346205.1). Taxonomy (NCBI): domain Eukaryota; kingdom Metazoa; phylum Arthropoda; class Insecta; order Coleoptera; family Lampyridae; genus Vesta; species Vesta saturnalis. The sequence goes on along the minus strand of JARFJB010000360.1, from coordinate 4,063,350 downwards.
TGACGATGTAAGTAGATTGTTATAAAGATACAAACTGGATTGTTTCGTGTACTATCATATTTTAAATATTATCGTAATTTTAAGGTAGTAATCGATGTGTTGTTTTTAGTAACTGTCAATATCTTCGGCCGCAGATGGTATTTGTGCAGTACATATTCAACCGTTGCCTACACGTGAAGGCGTAAGCTATCATATTTTAAATATTATCGTAATTTTAAGATAGTAATCGATGTATTGTTTTGAGAAACTATCAACATCTTCGGCCGTAGATGGTGTATGTGCTGCCCATATTCAACCGTCGTCTACAAGTGAAGGCGTAAACTATCATATTTTAAATATTATCGTAATTTTAATAGTAATCGATGTATTGCTTTTTGAAACTGTCAACATCTTGGGTCGTGGATGGTGTTTGTGCCGTCCATATTCAACTGTCGTCTACATGTGAAGGCGTAAATATAAACACTACGTTTTTGAAAGTTAAGTATTTGTATTTAAAGATGATCAATATATTTTTCGCATCTTAATAAGCATTTTTAATTACAGAGTGCACATAGAATAACGGCGATAGGGTATTTATATGGTGGTGGTGATGGCGAGATTAATTCATCGCCCTTAGAGGATAATCAATATTTTAAAACGTTATTTACGGGGGAAAGGTTCATTAGGAAGTTTAGTACAACGCCGAAGGGGTTGTGTTTAAATTTAAAGATGCTGATGCCAATCAGGCACTAGTTACATGGCTTGCGGTAAGCAGTAATAAATTTCTTTTGTACTAAGATATGTTTACTAAAGAACTCGTTAGATGTATTGATATCAAGAGCGTGTGCAGGGTTTGATCCAGAGGATCTGGTTGGTGCTGACTAACGCCAATTTCCCGGGATGTGATGATGGCAACACGAGAAAATCTTGAATAGTAGTGTAAGTTTCTTTAATAGTGATATGTTGAATCTGCAAGTAGACCGAGTTGTTTTACCTGTCGGGTATGGTAGGAAATGCATGACGGGTGTTAGTTTTGAAGGGTTTTCGCGCACAAAAAAGGTACTATAACTATCAATCATAAAAATAATTTATGTTTAGGGCGGGCATTAGCGGTGGCCATAGCTGCAGCCAGAACAATCCTCAACTGACATAGCTTAAAAAAGGTCGTCCTATTTTGGATCGGCGGACGAAGAAGTTACGCGTACCGTAATGTTTTAATTTATGATAAGTACTGTTATGAACGAGTAAGTTCAAAGGTAAATATGTAATTAAAAATTGTTATTAATTTTATTAAATACACAAATAGAAAGTTGAACCTACGACCTGTACTCTAGCAAAGTACAGGTGGTAGGTTCAAATCCTACTCGAGGTAAACTTTTTATTTATGTATTTAGTAAAATTAACAATAATTTTTAATTACGTAAAGTTTTAAATTTAATTTTTGAAGATGCCCATTATAAAGTAATTACTAGCTTCACCCGTGCCTATTCAACAATCTATTTTTGCGAATTTTGTCGGTTTAGAACCAATAACTAACGCCAAAGAATTGCCCTTACATCTGCCCACGTGTGTCATAACAGTACCCCTGGTTAGTCTGTTGACTATTGTTTGAAATGAGTGTAATAGAGATTTCCGCGGAACCACTGTCTACAGAACGATACATTTAGCGGCCTTTACAGCAAACTTCAACATTGTCGCACTTGTCTAGTGAGTGCATGGAAAGCTAAGATGCCTCATAAATGCGATTTTGTATTTTGTACCACCTGTAAATCCGAAAACCCATCCGTCATTTTTGCTACATGTAGAAGAGCACAGCGGACTCGAAAAAACTCGCGATGACTTCATTTTTGTCTTTTACGAATTCGAGTGCCACCAAGATACACCTACTAACAATACTAATGCATTCATCCACAGTCTCGATCTTGAGCGGGATTACATGCATCGCGGGTAACGCCAACATATAGTCTCTACCTCACCTGTATGCGAACTCCTTTCCTACATTTCATCGCTCGGCAATAAACGAGTAACCATTACAACCCTAGCTCACAATTTAAAATCCTATGACTGCCAATTAATCCTTAACGAAATCCTGAAGAATCCCTCTGCATGGAATCCTAAAATCATATCTAACGGTACTAAAATTATGTCTCTCACCTTTGATAATAACATAAAGGTCATAGACAGTGTGAACTTCTTAACCACGACCATATCCAAACTCCCTAAATCCTGTAATTTCCCCGGCTCAAAGAACCACTCCCTCACTTGTTTAACTCAGTGCAAGACCAAGATTATCACGGCGCTTTGCCGGCCATGCACTTTTAAGGTGCCGACGAAATGTCTTCCGCAGCTCGAGCAGACTCTATAAAGTGGTATAATGATGAAATTGCTAATGGTACTTGTTTTAATTTCAAAAACTAAATAGTGCGTTATTGCATGCAAGACGTGTGTATCCCTAGAGAGCCTGTCTTGAGGTTTGTCGACGAAAACAAAGTCGATCCCTTTAGAGAATGCTGCACGATCTCTGGTGTCTGCAGACTTGTTTTCCGTAGAAACTTTATTTGTAAGAATACTGTAAGACTAATCCCAAACGGTGGATACAGATTGGGCGACAGTAAGTTGCTATTCAGTAGCTTCTCTGGTTCGAGCATTCTGAAGGAAGACATATTCAGCATGACGGGAACTTGTTGCTATTTCCACGTTTGTTGAAAGGTGTTACCCCGAACAAGCTGGTAATAGTCAACGCGATAGGATCACTCACAAGATACGCTATTTAACTGTGGTTTATTAGAAATTTGGGAATGTGGACTCAAATAATTTTGAAAACAAAATCCCGTCGCAAGAGCTTTTGTTGGCTTAAACAACGTGCTGAATCAGTCACCCCTGAATCCCCGCGATAGCTTCTTCGGAGGTCGCACTAATGCGGTTAAGTTATATTATAAGGCACAAGAAGATGTGCAATTGAGGTATTTGGATGTTTGTTCACTATACCCCTATGTGAGCAACTATTCCAAGCATGCGGTGGGACATCCTACACTTCACATTGGTGCTGACTGCTCAAACCTCGGCTTGCGCACTGTCGAGGGCCTGGTGAAGTGTAGTGTGCTCCCGCCGTCAGATTTGTACCATCCTGTTCTGCCTCCTAAAATGCACTGTAAATTAGTGTGCGTCTTGTGTAGAACCTATGTTCCAGCATGATTGCACTCATACGCAGGACGAACGTAAATTTACCGGAACTTACGTGACGGACGAACTTCGAAAAGATATAGAATTAGGGTATCGAGTTTTAAAAGTCTTTAAAGTGTGGGAGTATGAAGTTAGCCAATACGACAGAGATAGTATGAATATGGGTCTTTTCTCAGGTTACGTCGATAGCTTTCTGAAAATCAAGTATGTGTTCGGACTTCGCGGTGTAACGACGACGAATCGAAGGATAAATACATCCGCGAGTATTTGGCAATTATTTCTGATTTTCACGACATTTCCAAATTATGATCGATCCTTCCAAGGAGGTCCAGTATATTTAAAACGTGGACGAGGTAGTTCTGATCGTAAACTGGCTTTGACCCTAAGATGGGGTCGAAGAGCTCGGTACTGTCAATGTCGTCCTGGCAGTTTGTACAACCGCCAATGCTCGCCTGGTGCTGTACAGTTAACTAGAAAAACTCGCTGAACGGGCCCTGCACTTCGATGCAGACTCTATGATTTTGACGCAAATTTCTGATGAGTGGACTCCACATGTCGGTGATTTTCTTGGGGATATGACCGATGAAGTGGAGCGCTACGGAGTCGGTAGTAGAATCACCGAGTTAGTAGGTGGGGGTCCTAAGAATTATGCGTACAGGATGTTTTCTACAAGTAAAAAAGAATACATCACAGTGTGTAAAGCTAAGGTAATCACATTGAACTATAAAAATTCCTGGGTGATTAATTTCGACACACTAAGGTCCTTAGTATTAAATTGCAACGAACCTGTGCAGGCACAAACTGACCGTAGAATTGTTAGAACCCCTACATACGAAGTTTTTTCAACGCCAGAGAGCAAGATTTACCAGATGCAATAGAGCACACGTCGCAGAAAGAAGCATTTATGACACTCTCCCTTACGGGTAGGTGGCTCGCATATAGCGTTAACATGTACGGTCTCGTCCGAGTTTTAGTTTTTAAAAATCCCGTTCAGCAGCCTCGTGACCATCATCGAATCCATTTAGGTTCCTTACCCTTTTATTTACATCTTAACCTAGTGATTTTAATTTTAGATAAATATTTTAACATATAATACACGATACCGGTAAAACGTTTGTTATAGTATAGGCGTTTTTACTAATTTAACTGTTTTTCATTACTGTATGCAAAACTCGACGATAGTGACATGTTAATTTAAGTGGGGGTACAAGTGGATAGTGTGTGTGAAATCTCTACGTATCATTAGAAACACATTGCTTTGTATGGATTTTTGGCTGCCCAATTACAGTGTTCAGCAGGTTACATGTTGAAGTGAAAATTCAAGTGGTTTATTCGATCTGTTGTAAGCTTTCACCCGAGATCAGGGAAAAAGAACCGGTAACTGAAGATCTAATACATAAGGAGGATAATGCGGTTGATACATGAGATGTGTTTTATATAATCTTAAAAATAGTATTACTTATAATAAATCATTAAAAGCGCTTTACCTTCTTATTACTGGTAACAACCTAAATGTTTTACTGGAAGTCGATTTCGGTAATTATGGGCCTTAAAAAGACTCTTAATCCATATAAAACGGCCTGGACCATAAAACTGCATCACGGTTGAAAATAGCGCCTGAATAGAAGCCTGGAACTCAGATACGTGTCCACGGTTGCATACTCTCGAGGGTCTGGAATTAAAAGCTACACAGAGCGCATGCGCGAAGATTGTGCTTTGTAGTGGGTTCCATTCTACGAATATACAATTATATACCGTATCCGTAAATGGAAAACAAGCCATTAAAGATGATTATATGACACCAGATGTTTAAATATATTACACCAAGAAATAATTTAAGGTAGTGGGAGCAGAATTTTATGTACTTCTGAACGTGTTGTAATAAAGAACAGCAACTTTTGATTTACTTAGCCCTTAAGCCAATGAGTTCTTTTTCACTAAATCGCGAGTCCACTAACGGAAGCGATACCGTCCATTTTCTTATGTATGTCTATTTTTCTGAATAATCTTAAAAGGTCTAATCATTGTTATACTTAACCATGAAAATTTATTAATTCCAACGTTGTGAAATGAAATTGTGTATGATAAAACGTTTCTACGCGTTCCATTATTTCAACCACTTTTCTTCTTCACTATGGGTTCATCATGTCATAATTCATCGGATTTCCTTTCCAATTATTCTAAATAATTTTCTTTAACTGTGCGATACTCGCAAGCAATTACGTATACTAATTTATAAAAAGAAAAATATTTGGATTACTGTTGTAATTCACGTGAGGACGAACGTATCGTATGGTCAACTATATACCAACCCACTTGATTTCGTCAGTATCATCCGACATACTTGAATTCTGTGTGTTTTAGAGTATTTGATCCAGATCTTAAATGACGGTGGCCGAATGTAAATGGTACATACCTTAGTGGATTCCAAACAAGAGTAATTCTAGCGGTGCATCGACTTGAGTGGTACGCCACTGATGTCATTCCTATTAATGGTTAAAATAATTAATATATTCGTTGGTGTTAAATGTTTATTGCAGAAAATTTTTCTAAACATTATAACTGACTAAATATTTAATTTAATGGCTAAACGCAATTTTAGAATCATGTTACGCATGACGTCTTCTCCTTCTTGAACCTTTGCTACGGCTTCTTTTCTTTTTCTCTGCTCTGTTTCTTCTCCTTTTTGCATTTCTGTATTTTACTTCTGTTCGTATTTGTTCAAGAATGCGCTCAAAACGGTGTTTGTCATCCATACTTCGTGGTCGTGGAGGTGCAGTACGGGCCATTGCGCGATATGGTTCTCGTGCGTGATCATCCATTTCATTCCATATTAAAGCGCCTTCCTTTGCGGCATCAGTGACACCAAAATGTGGATTTCTGTATCGAAAATTACGTATAAAATTAAAAAAAGGGTTTCGTGTTAATTTTTCATTAGGTTTCTTAGCCATTTTTACTTAGAAAAATATACTATAATTTTTTCACTAATTTCTTGTTATTACAAAACAAAACAAAATGCTCTAAACAATAGCTGCAACATGAATGAGTGATTTAAATTAGAAATGTAGGTATAATATTTAAATTTATAATTTAAATCATTCATTCATGTTGCAGCCATTGTTTATAGTATTTTGTTTTGTTTTGTAATAACAAATATTAGTGGAAAAATGTATAGAGTATTTTTTTAAGTAAGAATGGCGAACAAACCTAAAGGAAAGATAACTAGAAAACCTTTTCTTAATTTTATACAGAAATTCAAATTTTAGTGGAACTGATGCTGTAAAGGAAGGCGCTTCCATATGGAATAAAATGGATGATCACGCTCGAGAACCTTTTCGTGCAATGGCTCGCGGTGCTCCTCCAGGACCACACGATATCGATGACAAACACCGTTTTGAGCGTATTCTTGAACAAATACCTACAGAAATAAACCACAGAAGTGCAAGAAGGAAAAGAAACAGAGCAAAGAGCAAAAAGTTCAAAAGGAAAACATCATGCATAACTTGTATCATGATTCTTAAATATTGCCTCCAACTATTAAATTAAATATTTAATCTTAAATTTTTAGAAAATTTTGTACAATAAACATTTAACCTAGAAACGAACATATTAATTATTTTAAGCATTAATATCAATCACATCAGTGCCATACCACTCATGTCGGTGGAACACTGGAAATATTCTTGTTTAGAACCCAAGAAGGTAAATGATATTTATAATCGGCCACCGTCAGTTAAGATAAGTGGATCGAATGCTCGAACACATAGAATTCAAGTATGTCTGATGTTACCGATGAAATCAGGTGGTATGTATATTGTTAACCCTACGACACGTTAGTTAGTACTCACGTGAATTAAAACAGTAATCCAAATATTTTTCTTTTTGAAAATTAGTGTTCGTGATTGCTTGATAACTGTTCTATCTAGCTTTAATAAAACAACAAAGGTTAGAATAAATTTAATGTGACAGACACTAAATTACAGATTGTTAGCGTGGTGTGCATTTTGATCTTTCAATGGTTTTTGTGAGTACAATTACTAACCTATGGTCAGAAGCGGTGTACAGAATTCCTTATTTGATTTGTTTTTGACAGTTATAAAATAGGTGACGGTAACAATGATAGTGTTGCTAAGTAGCGGGAAGTATCGTACACTTAGAAAAAAATATCTAAACCAATTAGAAAAGAAATCCGATAAAAACTTAATGACACATATAATTTTTTTAGAATAATTGTGCTACCTCTTTTATAATATATTTATAGTACATTACGAAAATCGGTAAACTTATAAAAACAAAAACAATGATCTATGTCAAACAGACGTTTAAAACTTCATGCCAGGTAGATGTTAATAGATATCTACAACGTGATCAATCTCAAGTGTACTGTAGTGGTATGACAAAAATCCCTAGTTGTTAATATTGTTGTGCTTTGCAGTTGGTTGCTTTGGATTTTTAGTGTGGTTTTACTCGTTTTAGTTTGCCAGTTTGTCATATTATACCTTCGTTTTTTACTTTTGCATTTTCTTGAGTTATTTACAAACTGTCTATATCAAGACAAATTATATATTCTGAATTTCAAATTGTGATATCGAATTTAATCGTCATGCCGTTTTCAATCGAAAACGACACATTCATTGTTGTCGCTCATTTTCGTAGCGACTTCCAAGATGGTAATGGTCAATGGCATTATTTATTGCAATCATGCATCGATCAATTTACTGTTGAGTACCCAAATGAAAATATTAGTTACGAAACATTTAGTCAACATCGTAATCGATTGATAGCTCGATTCATGGAAACTGGTAGTGTTTTAAAACGCAAACGTGAAGCTTCGGCTACTGTCTTAACAGAGGACACCTTAGCAGATATCCAATCAAGGATGAATGCAAGCCCCAATAAATCTTTGCGAAAACTATATGCACAAACGTGAATGAAAAATTTTACCATACAAACATAATTTTACATAAATCATTTTTAGATGTATCCTATGGAAGTGTCCACACTGCAGTAAAGAAGAGTTTACATTTGTACCCGTACAAGGTGTCGGTATTACAACAGTTGCGAGATAGAGATTTTCAGCTTAGAGTAAACTACTGTCAATGGTTCAACAATACGATGAATAATAATTTACTAGATGTATCTTTTTTTTTCTGATGAAGCTTGGTTTCATCTGTCCGGTTACATAAAT
>JARFJB010000360.1:4035000-4050000 GCA_036346205.1 Vesta saturnalis | reverse complement strand
CCAAGGTCGCTCACATTGCCAAGATTATTAACGTGCACACATCTGCCATCAAGGTCATCGACACATTACCTGCAACCAAGCATATTACTTATGTCAAGGTTTTCAAAGGGCCCACGTTGCATGCGTATATTCTGCTTGCATCAGAGTATACTCGTAAAGTCATTTGGAAAAGCACTAGAAAAGTTAGTAGATTGTTTTTTAAGGTCAAGGTCATTTAGGATCACATGTAGTTGTCCACTTCAAGGTCACGTGGTAGGAAGCGGCCACTCTCATTGCAAAGGTTCTTAGCGTACACACATCCCGCTTCAAGGTCAAAGTTTATTCTTAGGATTTCACGGTTACGTATAGGGATCAACCTTTTCGTTTGTCAAGGTCACACGTTCAGGGTTCAATTGGGGTATATAGGAGGATTCAAGGTCACGCCCCATCAATTCTAGGAAGTTCATTGACCTGTCTCAAGCCCTGAGTTGTTAATTAAATTATTACGATTATCAAGGTTAGGGGTATCATACAGATTGCTGTCTATGCTAAGCATGCTTCAAGGTCAACAAGCAATTCTTGGAAGTTTACCTTCCAAGCTCACGGCCCCAGCTAAGGCATTGACCTCAAGTGATTCCGTTTCCCAAATACAGATAGACGTTTCCAAATACAGATACAATTTTCAAGGTCATACCACTGAGAAAAGAACAAATGCGATCCGTTGCTCTGGCTGGGTTAGGGTCATAATTCCTAAAAACATATTGTTATCTAGGTCAATTTCTAGCTACCCCGCCATATCAGGCTCAATTCCGAGAAATCAACTTTCAAGAGCAAAAGCGATGTTAAAGCAATGCAGCCAACGCTTCAAACTCTATGCTTACAATTTTTAAGGCCATGCCTCTAAAAAAAAAATAAAGGCGATCCATTGGTCTGGCCCAGTTAGAGTCACAATTCCTAATAGTAGACTGTTATCTAAATACCCCCACCATTTCAGGCTGAATTCTGAGAAATCAAAAACAAACGCGATCCAGTGTTCAAGCCGATGTTTCAATCAAAGTCTATACTTACAATCTTCAAGGTTACACCTCTGAGAAAAGAACAAGATCCATTGTTTAAGTATTTATTGGCTGAGTCAGGGTCATAATATTCCTAGAAAGCACCTGTAGGGCTATCAAAAGATTATCAATGACTAAAATGTATTGTTATCAATTTTTCAGGTCATAAGTCTTAGAAATCAACGTGCAGGAGTATCACGGTATATGACCGGTGAAGGTATATAGGAGGCTGCTCTTCCAGGTCACGTATACTATAGGATCCACTTTCTCGTTTTCAATGCCATTGTGTGCACATATTGCCTGCATATATTATTCAAAGTAACGTATAGATATCTACCAATTCATTTATTAAGGAAAATCCGCAAGTGAATTAGGTCAAGGTCACATACACTTTCCATGCATATTCCTCAAGGTCACACCCTGAGAAATTAATCTTCAAGGACAAAGGCGATCCATTGTTCAAGCAATTCTGGTCGAATCAGAGTCATATTTCCTAGAAATCACCTGCACGGTGTATTCAAATAGACTTTTCAAGGTGCGGGGGATTCTACTTTTCAGGGTTAGGTCACCAAACTGGTTGAGACCATATGTCGGGAAATGTTCAAGTCAGGTTTAGCAGCATTAATAATCAATGATGTCACGTGGCTTTCAAGCACGCAATTCTTGACTGAATCAAGGTCACGTGTTAACCTTTGGGTTAACCATTGGGTATCCCAATCTTCACCGGCTGAAAATTTTATTCTGGCCGAGTCGGGGTAATAATTCCTAGAAATCTAAAAATAGATTGTTATCTAGGTCAACAGCCAAAACGTATTGGTATACATTTTCACACAAGTATATGGCTTTTCAAGGTCATCTCATTGCCTGCATCCAAGTACAAGGTTTTCAAGGTCCCCTCGTACACCGTGTAAAATATATTCTTCAAGGTCACCAAGCAATTCTTGGTCAAGTGAGGTGCTAATTCTTGGAATTTTCAAGGTCAGAGATGTTAAATAGACCGTCACGTTGTAGGTGTGGTGATTCTATTTTCCGGTAGATGTCATTTGTTGGGAAGTGTTCAGGTGACCTGCAGGGGACAGCAAGGTCACATGGCTTTCAAGCAGGCAATTCTTAGCTGAGTCGAGGTGTTAGTTCAGTTATTACAATTTTCAAGATGGCGTGCAGGGTATCCTTAGAAATCAATTCCTAATCTATAACCAATCACTGACTTTTGTATAAGTCATAGAAGCTATTAAAATACATAGAAATCTATCCTCAAGGTCAAAGGTGTTATTTTCCCCCACCATTTCAAGTTCAATCCTGATAAATCAATTTTCAAGGTGAGGGGTATTACAGTTGAGACATATTGTCGTCTATGCTAAAAGGTTAGGTTGTATGGTGCTTGATTGCCTAAATTGAGATATTAAAGGTTACAATTTATTGGTATCCTATTACAATCAGTTCGCAGCCATATGAAGAAGGATGTGTTGTTTATGCTAATAATTGTAGATCAAGGTTAAACGGTTCTTTTATTGGCTCTGTATGTATCTATTTGATGAAGTTTCCTGAAGTTTGCAGACGTTTCCTGACGTTTCTTTAGCGTTATATATATATATATATATATATATATATATATATATATATATATATATATAATATATGTGTGTGTGTGTGTGTGTGTGTGTGTGTTTGTGTGTGTGTGTGTGTGTGGGGCGAGAGAGACATGTCAAGTCTAAAAACAGAAATTTCGGGGTCAGCATTTTGCTATTCCACGCGCAAGCATACGAAAAAGTACATGTTGTTTATGCTAATAAGTAGGTCCAGGTTAAATGGTTGTGTGGTTGGGAATTTTCACGTTATCCAAGCAATTTGATTGTCAAGACCATGTGTGTTAACCTACAGGCCATCCCGATCTTACCCGGTCTTATCCGACCTTATCCGATCGACATTTTTCAAGGTCACCGAGCAATTTAGTGTAGTCAAGGTGTTAAATCAGTTATCACCCTGCAGGACCAATTCTAGACGGTTCATGGAAACAGGTTGTTGTTGTTGAAGAATGATATCCATGCTAAAAGGTTAAGTGGTTCCAGTATTGGCTAAATTAACAAATAAAATAGTGTGGATTCAAAATACTGGCTTCCTAACCAGGAGCTGGCCCGTCTCAGGATGAGATAATTTACCCCAAGGACTGGATCCGTACCCCAAATACAGATAGACGTTTCCTGACGTTTTTGGTCTTCTGATTGGACGCTGGATTCTACAGTGGGTGATTAAGTTTAGGATATAGGACCAATCGTGACCCACAGTATACGAATTGAAGGTTAGTTAATCCGCCGCATGTACGTGCTTCCCGCTTCAAGGTCAAAACGTCAAGTCGTCGATTTTAAGAAGTTATTACAATTATTGGAAATCAAGGTGGCCTGCAAGGGTATTCTAAGAAGTCAGTTCCTAAAGTTAAATGGTTCTTTTATTGGTTCTGTGTATTTAAAAATAAATCTATCTATGTTTAGGTGTTTGCGACTTTTTACAACGTTTTTTTAATGTTTTTTCGGCGTTTCTTGACGTTAATACGAGGTTTGCTATGTGTTTTAGCGTTTCTTGCCATGCCGTGCGTATGGGTTATCACTAGAAACCTAAAGATGGGAGCAGTTTGTGGGAACATGAAGGTTATTTTGGGAATAGTAAATAAGCGTTCCTATTGCTCAATTCTAACAATAGAATCAGTTCGTGGAAACAAGAGGGTTGACTATGCTAAACGTATATCGGGTTCATGTATTGGCTAAATATTATGCTTACAGTATTTTACTATCCTAACCACCAGCAAGAGGTAGTTTCTCTAAGACAGATAACCGTTTCCCAAATACAGATAGTCGTTGCCCAACACAGCCAGCCCAGAAGCAGTAGTCGTTTCCCCCGCAGAAAATAAATTGAACCAGGCCGTGCAGGGGTGCCTAAAATGAGTCAACTTTTGCCGAATTCCTTAGAAATCTGAAAACATGTCAAGGTACAGATAGAGGACAGTTGTTATATTATAGAAAAGCTGAATAATCCGCTTAAATCACCTACATTTAGAGGTAGATTTTGATGCTGAAATAACTACCCAGAGTTATCATCCAGGGGTAGTTTTTAGCAATTTCTAAACCGCTTTCGATGAGAATGACTTATTGTGGGTCTGAAAAAGCTGGACAGAAAGCAGTAAGTGCGGAGGAGTGACCAATTGAAGACGTTAATAAAGTCAGTAAAACTCGATTTAGAGTGCTATATAATGAAAACAGAAAATGATGAAGCTGCGTATCAGCAATGAGGAATGTGTAAGAATAGTGTCGTAAAGCAGAAGCATGAAAGGTTGAGAAATATGGTGAACGTGTAGTGTTAGAAAAGGAGGAGTGCGAATGTGCATTACCTCAGCGTTTTTACGAGTATTTCAAAGAAAAAAATTTAAAACGCTGCTAAATAGAAAGGATGTGTTCATGAATAGTTTTGGTGCAGTCAGAAAACAAACATAGTAGTGTCCCCAACCATATGTGAACATGCTTTAACTAAAATCATTTTACAAGGAGTGTGCTTATTCCTGACAAAAAACTTCTGTAGTACTAGTTTTTCGGTAGTATTCTATATTCGTGCAGTCAACCGATCAAGGTTAAACGGTTCCTTATTGGATCTGCATATCTATGTTTGGGCGCGGGAAGTTTTTGACAAACATCTAGTCATTACAACAGAATACTACCGTCCTAGGATTTTATCCGATACCAACCTTCTTCCTCCAGCTGGGAAGACGATAGACATTATGTTCTTTAAGTTATCGAGACACTGAACTAGGAAATACGGTTTGATAGTAATTAGTTCTAGGAAATCTTATGTAAGGATTTTCAGGGACCAATGCATGGTCTCGTTAAAACAACGAATGCAATCTCCCATAAGGAAATAGAACCCCTTTCTCGAGCTGACGTACGTTGGAGCCGGCACATACTCTATGCATAATCTTTTTATTACAATTTAGCCAATACAAGAACTTTGACTCACATTCAGCATAGACAACGACAACATGTACAATACCCTCGACCATGAGAGTTAACGTCTTGACTCAGCCAAAATTTGCTTGGGTGTCCCTGAAAGGTAGAATTCCTCACGCCTTGAAAAGTCTATTTAATACCCCTGACCTTGAGGATTGATTTTTAAGCATTTACACTTTAGCTCAGCAAAAAAATTGCTGTGTGACCTTGAGGAATATACATATACAATGTGTATGATGGCCTTGAGCAAAACAACTTTGACCTTGAAGCGTCGGCTGAATTGCTTGAACAATGGATGGCCTTTGTTCTTGAAAATTGGTTTCACAGAATTGAGCCTGAAATGGTAGGGTAGCTGGAAACTGACCTAGACAACAGTCCATTATTAGGAATTATGACCCTAACTCGGCCAGAACAATGGATCGCCTTTGTTCTTTTCTCAGAGGTGTGACTTTAAAAATTGTAAGCATACACTTTGAAGCGTCGGCTGCACTGCTTGAACATCGCCTTTGTTCTTGAAAATTGATTTCGCAAAATTGAGCGTGAAATGCTACCCCCACGGTAGCTGGAAATTGACCTAGATAACAATCTGTTTTTAGGAATTATGACCCTAACTCAGCCAGAACTATGGATCGCCTTTGTTTTTTTCTGTGTCGTGACCTTGAAAATTGTATCTGTATTTGGAAAACGTCTATCTGTATTTGGGAAACGGAACCACTTGAGGACAATGAACTTTGCTGGCGGCGTGATCCTGAAAAGTAAATTTCCAAGAATTGCTTGATGACCTTGAAGCATTCTTAGCATAGACAACAATATGTATGGTCCCAACCTTTATAATAACTTAATTAATAACTCAGGGCTTGAAACAGGTCAATGAACTTCTTGAATTTATGGGGGCGTGACCTTGAAAAGATTAATGAACGTTGGCCTCGAAATTTCCCATCAAAATTTGATTTAGAATCGATCTTGGTGACGGAGCATCCTGCTATATACCCCCAATTGAACACTGAACGTGTGACCTTGAGAAAAGAGAAGGTTGATCCCTATACGTAACCTTTAAATCCTAAGAATAAACTTTGACCTTGAGGCGGGGTGTGTGCACGTTAAGAATCTTTGCAATGAAGTGGAAAATCTGTACGGGAAAAACAATCTAGTAACTTTTCTAGTGCCTTTTTCAAATCTAGTTCCTTTAATGACTTGGGGAATATACTTTGATGCAGGCAGAATATACGCAGGCAGCGTTGGCCCTTTGAAAACCTTGACATAGGTAATGTGCTTGGATGCAGGTAATGTGTACGATGACCTTGAATAATAGGTGGACAATGTGAACAACCTTGAAAGCCATGTACTCAGACGTAGACAATGTGATGACCTTGAGGAATATACTTCGATCTATGCAATGTGCACAATGACATTGACCTTGAAAACCATTGATCTTGATGAGAGGTGTGTGTACGTTACTAACTTTGGTAATGTGAGCGACCTTGTAGCGGAGACCTTGAAACGGATAATCTGTACGGGAGGGTCAATGACCTTGAAAACCAATCTAGTAAATTTTCTAGTGCCTTTTTAGATCTAGTTACCTCAATTACCTTGACCTTGAGGAATGTACTTTGATCCAGGCAATGTGTACGATGACCTTAACTTTGAAAGACCACGTACTTGGACGTAGCGAATGTGTACGTCAGTTGACCTTAAGCAAAAACACTCGTAGAAGAAGTATAGTAGAAAAGTGGCTTAGGATCACCCTAGCTATACTACTGGAATATTTTTTAATGATCATGTTTAAAAGTAATGATTTAATTGATAATAAAATTTTAAAACCTAATAAAATACCAGATAACTCCCTATTAACATGTTACGTGTTATTTTATTAGGTATATTCTCCTTCTCGTTTCCTCTCATGTATTTTGCTTACTTCCGGATTTACTAAAATGGCTTGTACGTCGTTAGTTATTTGTTCCCTCTTTCGCACTGACGAACCACTCATGACTCCAATTGCTATCTTTTACTATTTCTTTACGACAGCTCATCTTTCTTCCATATTGAACTTATATCTACTTGCATTTAAAATTGAACATTTTAACTGAAAAGCAATCTTTATATTATTTTGATTTGTGTCGTGCCATTCAATTGCAAATAACGTAGGTATAGATATTAAATCCACTACTATCTGAGTAAAAAGTTGTAACCGTTATTCAAAAAAAGAAGTTTTCTAGAAATGTTCATGTAAATAGTATTTTATTAGTTTGTAAAACACTGTTCCTTTAAGTAGAAAATTCATGTATATAACAGTAACTTTGGTTCATTTACAAATTTGGATCAATTTATTTTATGAGTACTTATGGAACTACTAGTAAAAACACAAATGATTTTTTATGTGAGCCGAATTGATCAATTCAACACATGCCCCTGAGGTAATTCTCGATAAGTACCTAAAGGGAGAACTATTTCTGTTTCACTCAGTTGTGTAAAAGGAATTTGTAAAAGGAATGCTTCACTCACCAAATTTTATTGATGTGTGATAAGATTATCTGATAAAAATGGTAAAAGGGAAGCGCCTATTGAGAATCTGCTGTTTCATATAATTATATTAACGATCATGTTAACTTACAAATGACAGATTCACCAATCAAATTTAAAGAATAAACTAACATACAGGGTGAGTCATGAGGAACTGTACATACTCCTACCACGTATGGAGACTTCTAAAGGGAACATAAAATGAGCATTTAAAAATGTTTACTCCTCTTGCTTAATAATCTATAAGGTGATTTATGAGTTTTGACTAAAACTACTCTACACCATAACTTTGTTAATGTTGATTTGATTAATTTCATATTTTGGTGCGAAGTTTTGCTATTCCTACCTAATCATCACACGCGATCAAAATTTAAATAATCCAGAACCGGTCTTTAAAAATTAGGCGGCTTGGATTCTAGAATTTTACGCACCCTGTATGTGGATTTTGTAAAACTTGTCATGGTTCCCTGAAAGTACAGAGGTGGGAAACACAACTAGTGTAGTTCACATTTTCCCCACACGATCATTCTTTTTTTAATAAAAAAATATGTAAAATTATTTTATAAATTTTAAATAATAAACATTTAATCTAAAATATTAATTCAAAATAAGTACTAAATTTGTTTCCATTTTTATAATAATAATTTTATTCAAATTCTATGGCTGGCTTACAAAATGTATCCAACGTATATGGTCATTAGCATAAGATCACCTTGTATGATTTTAATAGTGGATTTTTTTACAATATCTAACCAAAAAAAAATAACTACAAAAAATATAATGTATTATTAATAATTTAAACAAAGTAAAAACTAAAACTTACTGATTGCAGGATATTTTCAAAAACAAAATCACCTGCTTCAATACACTTTCTCTGTCGAACCATTAAATGTCTAATTAACGTCCTGATTGTTAACGGGTATTTTTTACATTTTTGTAGTAGAAAACGCTTGTCAACATTTTTAATACACCAAGAGAAATGAGGGATTCAATGAATTTTAATCAAAAACAAAAAGATTCAAAAGGAAGATATTTGACTGATTTAGTAATAATTTCAAAAAAGAAATTATAAAACTGTTTAGACTTAACTAAAACATAATAATTATACAACAAGTGTTAATCATAATACTTTTTAAATCAAATGGTGGAGTCGACACCTTTACATGATTTTAAAAAAAATTAAACCTATCCTAGGATGCTGTGACAATTTGACACTTTGTATTACTAATTTGAGGTTGTACTTTGAGTAACAATTATCGTATTTAGTGATTGTTGGCTCGACTTTTTTGACTGTATAGGTTAAATTATTGTAATTTAAAAAAAATGCCGATTAAATTTTCTACAGAAGGATATGCAGATATTGTGTTTGTGTATGGACTTTGTGATGAAAATGGTAGATAGCTGCCACTAGGGAATACGAAAGAAAATTTCCGGAGTGTCGAATTCCAAATCATCGAACATTGGAACCTGCACTTAGTTACCTAAAAGAAAATGGTATTTTTCCTGAATCTAAATCAGAACGCGACGTAAATCGATTACAAGAAGATGAAATCTTTTATATGGTCTTAGAAGATTTAAAAATAAGTACCCAAAAGGTTAGTAGACAATTAGGAGTTAGCCAAACAAAAGTTAGCAGAGTTTTAAGAAATAATAATTTGTATACTTACCATATCCAACAAGTCCAACGATTGCATCCCGGATATGAAATTCAACGACTGGAATTGCTAATCATGATGGTTTATTATAGAGGTTACTAGTTTCAGACGAAGCCCAATTTACGAGAAAATCCACATGCGATTCGCGAATTTCGTTCACAGTGCAGATTCTCAGTAAATATGTGGATTTGGGTAGATAGTGGACAGGTATCTAATTTGTCCCCATTTCATTGGTGGTCTATTACCAGGTGTAGTGTACTTAGACTTTTTCCAAAATATTTTGCCAAACTTTCTTGCCCTTGTTAATATCCGCGGGATGCACTTTCAGCACTATGGGGGATCACCCCATTTCTCAGTTACTGTGCGCCAACATCTAAACGCCACTTACGGGAATAGGTGGATTGGACGTGGTAGACCCCATACATTGCCACCCAGGTAGCCTGACTTCAATCCCGTAGACTATTCAACTTGGGGTCGACTAAAACCCATGCTATAGGAACAAACCACCAATACACGGCAACAATTAATGAAAGAATTATTAATTGTTGTGCCATTATTAGAAATGACCCGTTAACAGTCAGGATGTCAATTAGACATTTAATCGTTCGACAGAGAAAGTGTATTGAAGCAGGTGGTTTTGTTTTTGAAAATATCCTGTAATCAGTAATTTTTCATTTTTACTTTGTTGTTTACATTATTAATAATACATAAAATTTTTTGTTGTTATCTATTGTTAGTTAGATTTTGTAAAAAAAATCAACTATTAAAATCATCTCAGCAATAAGTTTATTCTTGTAGAAGTAAAAATTAATTTAAACAGTTCTTGAATTAGATAAAATAAGCATTATGTGCTGCATTTAAGTACAGCGTGATTTTGTGCTAATGGCCACATACGTTGGATACATTTTGTAAGGCGGCCCTGGAAATTGAATAAAATGATTATTATAAAATGGAAACAAATTTAGTAGTTATTTTGAGTTAATTTTTTAGATTAAATGTGCAGGTGCGTGTGCGTGTGCGTGTGCGTGTGCGTATTCGTGTGCGTATGCGTGTGCGCGTGTGTGCGTGTGCGTGTGTGTGGTGTGCGTGCGTGCGTGTCGTGTGCGTGTGGCGTGCGTGTGCTGTGCTGTGCGTGTGCGTGTCGTGTGCGTATGCGCGCGGTGCGTGTGCGTGTGGTGCGTGTGCCTGTGTGTCTGATGCGTGTGGTGGTGGTAGGTGGTGGTCGTGTCCTCCCAATAAATTTTGGCCAATGTAAGCAGCGACCAGTTTTACAGTTTAAAACCACAAATTGAAATGTTAGTTTGTCAAGACTAAATCACAAAGCGTCATGTTCTTAGTATTCAACACACAGCAAAACTTTCAAATTATTTATTACTTGTAAAAATACGACGTAAAAACATATTGAAGAAGATACAAGAGAAACATTACAGTAAATCAATGTTTGGACATTACAGGTGGGTATAAACAAAGATTCGTCACATACTATTTTTTTTCAAATTGTTTTTAATTATATAAAATAAAGTAACACAAACATAGTTTAAAAATATTTGAAGCTTTGGACTAAGTTAAAATAGGCCGTCGTTATATAAGGACAATAGGGTTATATACTACGTTTAGAATAAGACACGGTTGCAAAACACACTATACTTCATTCTAAAAAACAGAGAACTTAAAACAGTTAAACTGCATGATATTGAACAAAACAGAATTAGACACGTCTGTTCTGTTAGGTACGCCATCTACAACATTTGAAAGCAAGTAATTGCTTGTTATGCGGGTTTTAAAAATACGACCAATAACAAAGTTCCATTTAAATATTGCGGAATTTTTGGGGAGGGCTTAAATAGTTCTGTTCAGTAAACGGAGTATAGGTACTTAGAGTTTTGTATTTGGGCTTGTTTTCATTTCGCTTGGGGCTGATGAGATTTTGGGAGAAATTAATGGCGGCGAAGGGGGTTGTTATGGGCAGTTTTCGGTTTTTATCAAACACAGCTGCATATTTCAAAGATATAAAAATACTTGGATATAGACCTTAAACGTATCGATTAATTATGTTCTATTTTTTTAAAGAACATTTTATTTTACATAACTATTCTTTATAAAGTTTCTTAATATAACACAAGGTAAGTCTAAAATTTTATTAAACATGGATGAAGATGGTTAAACTGTAATATTGACATCTTATAGAAGCGGACGTTTTTGGCATTTCTTTTAAGTTAACATGTATTTATGTCCATTAACCTCTATTTGACATGAAGTTTTAAACGTCATTCTGACATAAATTATCGTTTGTGTTTCTACAATGTTGCATGTTTTCGCTATGAACGTATAAAACACGAGGTTGCATAGTTATCCTACAATAATTATAATTATAGTTATTTTACCTAACTAGTTCGGAAAGTTAATTTTCGCGCATGAGTACTTTGTTTGCCGCACGACCGCCGGGGTGCTGAATTTAGTGTGCATTCGGGAAAATATGTTCCGAACAAGTTAGGTACAAGGTTCTTTGGAACGAATAAATTAATAAAATTAAACACAAATAATTTAACATTGTTACATTGTTGTTATGGTTACATTTTCTTTAAAATTATTTTTGTTAAAGGACCCTGCACACCTCTTATGGGTTTTAGACCACAGTCAAATTTAATGAAATTTTAGTATGTTATAGACTAAAACTATCTGAACAATATTTGTCAATGGACCAACTTAATCTAATGGCTAGTTTTTGATATACAGGGCGTTAAAGTGGTAGTGCCTAATAAGCATTATGGCTTTTCAGTGAGTTTTAGCATGGATATACACAAGTGTTATAATTATATATTACACAATTTAGTAATTTTTCATTATTCTGTATTTTCTGTCATTCTATACATGGTGTTTTAATAAAATTAGTAGTTAATACTATTAAAAATTACAGATATAGCCATAAGCCTGATACATATCTACACTTTCGATTGTTAATAACAACCAGTTACTTAAAATGACAATGTCACCTGTAACTAAGTTTCCTTAAAGTCATTATTTAAGTTTGCATTAAAATGGCTTTTCGATTAAACTTTCAGTGTTATGTATGTGAAATAGTGGGGAATCCCAGACAAATGACCATTTTACGACAAAATGCCGACCAGAAGATAAATATTGCTCAGAGAAGACGACAGGAACTTTCACTTCCGCCAATGGACATAAATGGTAATACCAGGCTATGTACAAATTGCAATCAAGGTATCATAGATGAAATTCAGGTCTATGAAATGATCCAGATCCAACAATTATGAAGCTTCTCTAAAATATAGTGCTAATCATTGTTTAATATGCAATAATGCTGCAAATATTCAACATTTATCAGGACAGGCAAGGACAAATATTTTTATGCGAAAGGGAGTATACATACCTCGTATTTGTAAGGTTTGTCCTGTCCATCTTGATGCGAATGGTTTATTACTTTTCCATTAGAAAATGGTATAAGGTCCATTAAAAGCCATACAATTTAAAAGGGCAGAGTTGGATCAGTTGTTGACAACAATACGAGAAAGTAACACAAAAAATGAAACTTTTCGGATGAAAACAATTTCAGTGATGAGGAACTAAGTGCGCTGTCATCCTTAAACAGGGATCAATTTCGGGAATTGTTCAACCTTTGTGCGAATGTTAATATTTACGGAAGAAGGAGAGAAGTTAAAAAAAGATTTACTGTGTTTTTTATGTAAATTACGTCAAGGACTTTCAGACACGTTTTTAGCGGCGATGTTTTCTTATGGTAGCAGACAGGGTGTCTCATTGGCAATTCAAAAAGTTAAGGAATCATTATCCAATAATTTTGTGCCCCAGAATTTAGGACCTCGTCACATAAACCGTAACCAATTTATTGCTGAACACGTTACCAGATTTGCAAATGAGTTATTTAATGAGGAACCTGAAAACCCAAAAGCCATTATTTGTATCGATGCCACTTATGTTAACATAGAGCGTAGCAAAAATTTTCAGACCCTCAGGCAGTCCTATTCAGTTCACAAACATTGCCATCTTGTTAAGCCAGTGCTAGTTGTTGCCCCAGATGGATATATTTTGGATGTTCATGGTCCATACTTTTCAGACCCAAGAAATAATGATGCGAGTATATTAAGATATCAATATAATCAAGATCAAGAACTAAGACACTGGCTGCAACCTGGCGATGTTGTGATTGTGGATAGAGGCTACCGAGATGCTCGGGAATTTTAAATAATATTGGCATATTGTGCAAATTCCACCAGCGCTAGAAGGTAGACGTCAATTGCCAACTGTAGAAGCCAACGCTAGCAGAATTATTACTAAGCAAAGGTGGGTAGTAGAAGCTCGAAACGGACACGTTCAGTCAATATTTAAAATTTTCGTAACTGCTTTTCAATTGCCCAAATACCCAATATGCAGACATTTTTCCGTGTTGCCTGTGCCCTAATAAACCGCTACCATCCACCATTACATATGGAAGAAGCAAATAAAGAACTAGCACAAGAAATGCTTCAAATGGTAAACGAACCTAATCATGTACAAGCTAGAGCGGAAAATGAAGGCTTGTTGAGGCGGCACGGCACAGCTCAATTAAGACGCATAACTTACGGAACTTTCCAACTTAAACTTGCACCTTCTTACATACAGGATAACAATCACCAACTGGGCAACCACTTTTTCGAAATTGATACGGCGTTCAACGAATTAAATCTCGTTCGGCTTAGATCTAGACATAGAAATCAAATTAAATATCAAATAATCAATTAGCTATAACTCTGTTCCTGATAATGATGCTGAACAAGAAGATGGTCCTATATTTGGCTACTATTGCCAATGCAAAACAGGAGCGCGAACTATAGGAATGTGTGCACATATAGCAGCAGTTATTTGGTTTTTGGGCTATGCAAGGCACGAAGAAGTTATTAGGCTACCGCAAACCAAAGTGCTAGCCGCTACTCAAGATGTTTTAAACAGACATGCTGCCGTTAAATGTTCCGTTTTATGTATATAAATCATGTAAATATTAGGTTGTTTATTTTATGTATAAGTTCCACTTTTTATCATGTAAATAATCATATTTAATACTAATTTTTGTTGAAACACCCTGTATAAAATGTTAGAAAGTACAGAATAATAAAAATTACAAAAAAGTATAATATGTAATGGTAACACTTGCGTATATCAATGTTAAAACCCACTGAACAGCCATTATTCTTATTAGGCACTATTACTTTAACGCCCTGTATATCAAAAACTAGCCATTATATTAAGTTGGTCCAATGACAAATATTGTTCAGATAGTTTTAGTCTATAACATATTAAAATTTTGACTGTGGTCTAAAAACCCATAAGAGGTGTGCAGGGTCCTTTGTGAAAATTGGGCGATTCCGAAGAAATTCTGACGCCACTTGATGTTAAAGAAGCAGCCATTATCCATTATATCATCAGCATTTCAATTCTGCTACCAACCATACAACGTAATTACCCTAGTTTCTGTTGGAAAATAAAAAACACCACAGTGCGGGAAAATAAGTTTTCGATGCATCGGGAGTAACCTGGAAATACCTATTTTAAACTTATGGGTACAAAAAATTATTTCATTTCTTTTAATCTTTTAAGTTAGCATCTAGATATGTCTTAACCTCTGTCTGACATAAAGTTTTAAACGTCTGTTTAACATAGACTATTGTTTTTGTTCTTACAATATTGCCTAATTTCGTAATGAACTTATTATAGAAGAGGTTGGAAGGTCGTGTGGTGTGCCACGTCAGATATTTAAATTTAGCATAAATGTTTTTTTTGTATTTA
>JARFJB010000360.1:3880000-4030000 GCA_036346205.1 Vesta saturnalis | reverse complement strand
TCATTCACCCTTTCACATACAGACACGTGTACGCACACGCACACGCGCACACACACCACAGCACATGCACACGCACATGCACACACCACACGCACACCACACACGCACACGCACACGCACACCACACGCACACGCACACGCATACGCACACCACACTCACACCGCACACGCACAAGCACACGACACGCAAATGCACACGAACATGAACACGAACACGCACACGCACACGCACACGTACTCGCGCACAGACACATACACACACGTGCAGACACATACAAACACACGCACGCACGTCGGCACGTATATACGCACGCAGACACAGACACACTCATTACTATAACCTACTTATTCTTTAAGTTCACGTGGCTACACAGCGCACAAAAACACACACACACACACAAATAATTTAAAGTGATAGAATTTGTGAAAATGGCACTGTTTACAATTTAGTGTAAAGATTACTGTCCGTCTAGAATATCTACGTAAAACGTTTGCTTGTCCTATCTTATGTACTAAAATCTAGTCTTTGTGCTTTATTTTAAATTTTTGGTATGTAACTACAGTTAAATCTTTTAGGATTACGTTAGCGGTAATATCTGGTTAAACACCTCAACAATTCTCCGTAAATTTTGGAGTTGTAGTACACAAAGGTAATGACCTTAATTAAGGTAGAAACTAAGTAAATGGTATGAAGCAGCCCCCATTCCCCGGCATGCTGAGGAATATACAAGGGCAAAAGTAAACGTTGTTTAGGATCAGGAAATATCTTAGAAATATACCTAAAGTTATTACAATTTACGATTTTCCATAATTGATTTTGGTGGCATCTGTTCCCTGGTGGACATATTGGTCCTATATTTTTGATTAGATGATTATAATTTATTTCATAAATATAAGTTTTGATAAACTCGGAGAGTTTGAACAGCCAAATTAAGTCTATATTTTAGCGAAGAACAATAATTATTCCGAGTATGGTTGAACGGTAAGTTTAATTTAATAAACCAGATTTACAGAATTAATTAAAAATAAAATGACCAGCAAGAGCATCGCTTTTAATCTGTGTAGTTTAATTTGTATTTAATTGCACTTTGGGTTGCTGCAACGGTACTATTTATGTACCATGCTATGGTATGCTGGACGAACCATACAGAGTGTAGTCAAAACACCCCAATTTATGAGCGGCAACACAAGGTGAATTAGTACTCGTACTCTCATAAACGCACCTGCCGGATTATGAGAACTTGTCTGGAGTGAAATGGCTTTGATCTTTTCTATCGGCCTCCCTTGGCCAAGTTTTGTTTTCCAAACCGAATGGCTATAAGGTTTCCGAGTGCAGACGGGTCGCTACTTTGCTTTTATTTTCTTTCTATTCTTTCTCTATACTCACCAACCCGATTGGCACGCTTGGTGTTTTGTCTGTCTCAAATGAAGTCAAGTCACAAAACTGTTTTACTCCAGGTTAGTAGGATGACAAATTCAGAATCCCACACTGAACTATCGGTCTGTCCCAAGGGTTCTGGGGGACGGGACGAAAATCGCAACATACAGTACACGAACGCTACTGTCAAGGGAAAAGATCATCGAAATGGAATTTGAGATGAAAAAGGGCACTTGGGATATAATTGGACTTAGCGAGATTAGAATACATGGCGAACATCTACAGACACGAAAGTCTGGTCATCTATTTTACCACTTTGGGGAAGAGCACGGGTCAGTAGATGGAATCGGAATTCTGATAAATAAAAAATTAAAATATCAAACCGTTACAATACAGACCCTATCCAGAACAGTAATATATACCATTATAGAAGTATATGCACCAACCTCGGATCATAGCAAAGAGGACTTTATAGGATTGTGTGGCGATATGAACGTCAAAATTGATCTGAAAACAGACCTATCAGAACTTGTACTAGGGGGTTTCGGTGGTGACGGAAGAAACGAACGTGGGGAAACCCTATTAAATTTCATGTTGCAAAACAGATTATATCAGATAAGAAAAACCTCGCAGATGGACATGGAGAAGTCCTAATGGGAAAACGCGTAATGAAATAGACTGTATAATTACAGACAAAAATACATAGTTAAAGATGTCACAGTCCTGAATAGTTTCACTACAGGCAGCGGCCATAGAATGGTTCGCACCAAAGTAGAAATATGTATGCACAAGGAGAGGAACAAAATAATAAGAGAACGAGGAAAATCCTGATCCCAACCCATAAATAAAACACAATACGAGGAGCAAATAACTACAACTTTGCGAGGTGAAACAATAAACAATCACATGAATGAGCTATGGGTCCCAACATAATAACAGTGTACAATGAAAGCTATGCCCAACTAATAAAAGAAAAGAGAAAATTACCCATAGTACTAAACTTAAAATGGAAGAAAGAAGAAACTAGCAAAAAGATAAGAGCATCGAGTAGCTAGAAATAAACAGCGTTAGAGGATATCAGAGCACAAGAAAATGAAAAGATAATACAAACTATTGAACAAAACAAAAGCATGAAGGTACTGAGAAGGAAATTACCAAATAGCAGAAAGGAAATTACTAAACCTCAGTACAGTAATGGGGAACCAACATATAACAGAAAAGAAATGCTGTTGACAGTGGAAAAATTTTATGAAACACTATATACAAATAAATTTCCCTTGGATCCAGCTGAACATGCAAGACAAAAATGTTTAATCAAGAATCAGAAGATATGCTGGATATAATGTAATGGGTTTGAGGTGGTGGCAAGTGACGCTTGCCCTCAACGAATGCCAACACAAAAATTAAGACTCGTTTGGGAATATTATATATATTATTATTATTATTAATTTTACTTATAAGTTACGGTATTTATTTTATGTAATGCTCCTGGACGGTTTTGGACAGGGTTCGTTCGTTCTAGGGGTTAGAAAACCGATCCGGGCGCCACCCAAAGATAAACTATCGTTCAGGCGCTCTGTGGGTCCACTTCTGAATGTCTACGGCTTCCCAAACGGCTGCGTCGGGTCTGCCAGTGGAGGATAAAATTCAGGGTCTGGTCCTTATGCTAGAAGATTTACCTAAAACTTAATTAATACGGACACAGGTCCCCTTGACAAACAAAATTCCTTCACCAATGATGGATGAAAATGAACGAGTCTTAATAAATATGAACTTTATTAATTATTCAGATTTCAATTATTACGGTTCAAGCAAAACGGTGCTCGGTAGCAAAGTAACTTTTTGCTTCGGGCCTAATAAATACAATACAAAATCTTTTTTTGGTTACAAATCCAAGTCATACCAGTTGGATGGAATAATTCGATAACAGTTCTCATGCACAAGAAAGGCGACCAGACATACCTAGAAAGCTATAAACCAATTAGCCTTTTAAATCACCTGTATAAGCTGTTTGCTAGGATATCTACTACCAGAATTGAACAAAAACTAGAATTATGCCAACCAAGAAAACAAGCTGGATTTCGTCAAGGATCTGGGACAATGGGCCATCTAACAGGTATTGCCTTCATTCAAAAACACATTGAATACAACCGGCCCTTAGTTCTAATATTTGTCGACTTTAAAAAAGCCTTTGACACTGTAGAATTGGTATTAATTTTGAGAGCTTTGAGAGATTGCAGAATCGACTACAAATATTCATTATCCAACATGTATATGTGAATGCTATAACTCTTCATACCCTCACTCAGAAAGTAAAACTAAAAAGACGCGCCACCGAAAGCATTCAACGCGTATTGCAACATGTATGCCTAATGTTAGAATGGGATAATAAGGGATTGACATTTGATACCGAAAAGCTCAACCACCTTCGATTTTCAGAGATATAATTTTAACTACTGATAACCTAAAGGAAGCCCACAAAATGCTACAGGAATTACAATAAATGGTTCAAAAGGTGGGGCTAGAATTAAACTGTGGAGAAACTAAAGTGATGATCAATTTAGTACCCAGCAGACCATTGGAGTATATCTATCTAGACCATAATATGAAAATAAGTAGAGATAACCAAACATGCGAACTGCCGAGAAGAGATAAGTCTCAAAAGAAAGGCATTTAGTCATTGTGTGATACCGGTCCTTACTTATGGAGTTGAAACGCTAACATTGACTAAAACGTCAAAAAGAAAACTACAGGTTGCACAACGTAAGATGGAAAGGTCTATGATTAGCGTAAAATTAGAAAATAAAATCCGCAACGAAACGGCGCGAAGAACTGAAGTTGAAAATATTATAGAACGGATTGCTAGCTTGAAGTGGAGATGGGCAGGTCACGTTGCAAGACAAATAGGCAACAGATCGACAAAGAAGTTTTGGAATAGGGCCCAGTGAAGACAAACGAAGCCGCGGAGGGCCACCCATCCGATGGACTAATGATCTGAAGAGAATGGCAACGAACTGGATTGCAGCTGCGCAAGACATAGAGAGATGGAGATATTTTGAGGAGGCCTATGTCAGACGGTCGACTAGTCTGGTTGAGGGATGATGATTCTACACTTTCTAGAAAAAGTGGTAAGAGAATTCGGCGATGTACGAATAAAGGTTTAAGTTTTGGTCAAATCTTAGGTGGTCACAGAATTATAAAACGCTACTTTAGACAATCACAGTAAAAATCAGTAAAATTGCTTTTCAGTAGTCGGTTGAAACAGTTAATCTTAATGGCAGTTACTAAAAAATAAATCACTACTTGCAAATGTATTGTTGATAACGTTGTATCTATTTTAAGTTTAAACCTTATTGCGTTTGTAGATAATGGCAGGATTCTCCAACGTGATTCGAAAACAATTTATTTTTGACAGCAGACCAGTAAGTGGCACCACGATGAGCACAATTACTACAATTTTTTTAGCCATACAAGAGTACACCTCACACGCAAACCTTTACTGGAAAACTAATGGTTGGGGTTACTATAAAAGTAATTTTTAGAACTAAACTAAAAAGTGATACCTGGATGTGTGAAGTAGCTAGAACCTTTTTGTAACATAATATGATATATAACTCTCGGATTACTGCTAATAAACTATAACTTACGGTGCTGAGAAGATATTTACAAAATATATATTCAGTAGCGAATGAATAAGTTGTATCTTCATGTGTCAAGTAGCTGGTCACTTTAATCAACATAAGCGTATCTGTGGTTTATGCTACAGTGAGACAATTTATACAAGTTACCTTTGGAACTGTACTCGCCTGTGTACATCTATGCCCGAAGTTGCTAGAACCTTTTCAATAACATAATGGTGTTTTACTCGTAGATTTTTGTTAGGTTTCTCCTACGCTGCTAAGGGAGCGTTTATGTAGGTTTTTTACAACGACGTGTAATTAGCTAGAATTTTTTAATATTATAAGATGGAGTTAAACTCCGAGGAATTTTAAACAACAGAAGTATAGAAAAGTCGACGCTGTATGAAAACGCTTTAGTTTGTCCTAGTTAAAGGTTCCACTTCACGTGATGTTCGGATGAGGGACGATTAAATTAAGGTGATTAACTTATGGTTAAAATCCTTGAAAACGTCAACCTTATCTTTTAACTCTCACCCCTTGTGCACGTCATCAATTCTTCCTAATTGTAACCCCTAACTATTTTCATGGATTATGATTGTCTTCAGACCAATTTTCTAATTATTTAGGAGATAATAGCATAAAGGTAAGCGAATGATCATCTAAGTACCTTCTTAGAAATATAGAAAAGTAGTCTTCGGACTACATGACAAATTACTAACAATAAAATTTTTCCTGCCTCCAGTTAGATAATTTAGTTCAATAATGTAAACGATGATTATGGAAGAACTTGAAGTTTGGAATGGAAATGAGTTGACCCAGATCTAATCAATCCTACTATCTTTTCCGATTAAGCTACTTTTAATCTTATTGGAAAGGAATGGTTCGTCGTCTATGGTACTTCACTAGCTGTTTCTATATTCTCGCTTGATATCCTCTTTTTGCTTCATCCATTATATATGTTACCGGACAAACCCGATTTCAGGCCAAACTGGTTTAGAGTACATAAACAAAACTACTGTTACCTATCAGAATTAACGCCGACGTCCTTTTCGCAGCTGTAAGGTCTTAACATGATTGCGGAGTTAGCAATAGTCTGTTGCGAAAAGCACATTGGAGTTAAAGTTGATAAGCTACAGTAGCTTTTTTTATCTACTCTAAATTAGTTTTCCTGGTAACATTCAAATCTAGTTGGAAGACCCAAGGTTCTGGCTCACTTAAGCCGGGGCACATCTTCCTCGACTGCTAGGTGGCTCTCAACGAGGGCATTTGGATAGGTATTTAACCGATCGCGATAATGTATAGTATATCGGTGTATTTCCTCGTTGACTGAAAGTATACCGAGATCGCGATGTATAACCTCATTGGGTATATACCATGGTGCATCCACTGTACATCTTAGAATATTGGCTTAGAACGGCTTAGGATTTCAATCTTGGAATTACTTGCCGTACACCACAACTGTATGCCATAGGTCCAGATCGGTTTAAATACTGTTGTGTAGTAATAGTTTGTTCACAGTGAATGCTGAGATTTACGTCTTAAAAGCCAGTACACTTCTCTTGGTCCAAATATGTTTTTTTCTAGGTCAACCGTCTGTCTAGGTGAATTCCTAAGTATTTAGTACTTTCGGATTATAGGACGGGCTGATTGTTTAGTGAGACAGGTGGACAGGTCTTGTTGTAAAAATTACTTGGGCGGATTTTGCTTCATTAACCTTTGTACGCCACTTTTCAAACCATGATTGTAGCACATTCAAGTGCGACATGCTATTCCCGGGTCAGAGTGAGACACCAACACAGCTGTATCGTCAGAGAATGTTGCAGTCATAGTTTGTTTAGTGGTGTGTATATCGGCGGTGACTAGTAGATATAGTGCCGGCCCCAGTACACTTTCTGGATGAACGCCAGAGGTAATTGTAAATAATGTTTGATATTCACCAAACTTAACTAAGAAGTATCAGCTAGGTAGGATTTAATAAGTTCATAGCAATCTAGGGGAAAGCAGGTTCTTGATTTTGAAGAGCATGCTAATGTGCCAAACCTTGTCGAACGCTTGCGACACATCTATGAACGCAGCGGAACAATACTTCTTAGCCTAAAAATCTTTAAAGATTTTATCCGTGGCTCGATGGATTTGCTCTGTGGTAGCATGTTGACGCCGAAATCCAAATTGGTGATCACGAATTAGGGAATTAACCAGTAGTATACGAGTAATTCGGTTTACAGACAATTTTTTAAATACTTTGGATAGTACCGGTAGTAAGCCAATTGGCCTGAACGACGATAGGATTTCTTTCAGTTTTCCCGGTTTGGGGATGACTATAATTGTGGCAACTTTCCATTTCAGGGGAATGCAGCGCAACCGTAGCACCGCGTTAAATAAATAGGCAATGAGCCTGAAACCCTTCTCAGGGAGTTCTTTCAATACTTTTCCCGTTATTAGCTCACATTCGGGGGCCTTTCGTGAATTTAAATTACTAATAATTTGAGATTTTACTTCAGATACAGTAAACTGCCAATCTGGAAGAGTGTTTCAAAAAATTGTTTTATTTCGTTTTCCTCTTCTTTTGGAATTACAGATGGAAAGGGTTGTAATACTTCAGCGAGGTGGTGAGCAAATGTAGATGCCTTTTCTTGGTCAGTACGAGCCCAGTTTCCATTCTCAGTGCGAAAGGGTGTTTTATGTTGAAGTCTTTGTAGCTTACTGGTTGCTTTGCAATACGAGCGCTTAGTTGCTTCGGTTGACGTCAAACATTTTGAGTAATTCTGTATTGCCTGATTTTTAATGTCAAACAGAAGCCTTTTTAGTTCAGCGGTTGCTAGGTTTAATCTTCGTTTGTCTGCTAGAAGTCTGGTTACTTCGGAGTCTACGCTTTTCAGTAATTTTCTGTTTAACCATTGCAATGCAGTCAGGGTTAGCGACCTACTGTATTTTCTGTGGAGTAGATCACCAGGAAGCTTGTTGAACAACTTCATTAAAGTGCTGTACTGCTACAATCAGTTCATCCTCCGTTTTTAAAAAAATGTCCGATAATAGTGTTTCATCATTTTTTTTCCTGAACAAGTCCCAATTTTATTTTTATTACTCAAAGTAGGTGGTCTTTTGGAATCACGTAAGTTCCTAAGGTTATTATAATTGGCGAGTGATTAGCAGATAAATCTGAACAGGACTCAATATTTGAGTAACGTGGATTTGTCCCTTTTAGTATGACAAAGTCAAGTACGTCAGGCAGTTCGTTGGATCTATGTGCCAGTATGTAGACTCATCCGGGGAAATGTAAAGCGCGCCAATGTTGTTAGTTGCTTTTAGTAACTCTCTCCCTTCAGTCAAGGTGATTCTGGATCCTCATTGTGTATTCTTTAATTCATTAAAATCTCCGACTGTTATAAATCTAGTTCCTAGAGTCTGTGAGTAGCGTTCATATTGATCCTGTTTGTTGTTATGACGTGGAGGGCTGAAATTGTGAATAAAGTTTACTTAAAAGGCAATATCAGAGATAATAATAACATATTTTTTAGCCGTTCAAAACTACCGTTACGTATAAACCGAAAACCAAAACAACTGGGGGATGTTTAAATAAAATTTGTTTTTTAATCTACTAATTATTGTGTAAAATACAATGCACTTTAAAAATTACTTTCAAACGTTAACATGTGTGAAACTATAGGCCAAACACTTCTATAATTTTGAAATTTGATTTGATAGAATATTTCGTAATTAGAAAATTGAGCTATCATGTAAATAGTTACTTTTGTGTATGAAGTGATAATTTAATCTTAATTAAAACAAATTCCTATGTTGCCGTATAAACACTGAATCTATTGTACTTACAAAATATCCCACCACTAATGTGGCCGAGGTTACATCAGCCGGCTGCCCATTCCTTTGGGTTTACACTTTACGTCAAAACGTTCTACTTTCGTGCATGGATTATGAGGAGAATAGAATTTTGAACTGCTCAATTAAATTTACCTCGCAGATACTTAAATATTAATTATAAAAGTAATTTAACTCAATATTTGTAAAAATTTATCGCTACAGAAAAACCATCCGTTCTGGCTTTTGACTGCATAAGTTTAATTGAACTGGAGAGAACTTGTATTTATTAGAAATGATTCAGTAGTCATCATCAATTATTGATGGACACGTGTTTTTGAAAAGGGAAACTGACCTGCCCCTAGTTCCTTAACCACCCTACCGCTCTAAACAATTTTGGTTTAGCAATATCTTTAACCGCCGTTTCAAACCCTGAAGTTATCTTTCACTAAGGAACCTCCGTATTGGAGTTTAGATTTGACCCGATAGACCGTCGACCCTATTCCACCCAAGAGTTGAGATACCGAACAGCATAATAAATATAAACAATATACGTATAATTATGTTTAAACCTAATAAAATAATTTGCAAACGTATCTTAATTTGTGTACTGGTGGAAACTAACTGCAAGCCTCACCTAGACCCGGGCAACATATACAAGCCGTTGATAGGGGGGCTGAACAATAAAGTTTACTCGAATCGTCGTAATGTGGTTAGAGATTTAAAAAAGAAACTCGGAGAGTAACCTTACGGATGCTACAAAATAAATGAGGGCAGAGCTTATGTATCGTTTTTGGTTTTTATCAACAACCTAATTATCACTCAACTAGGAACCGATATATCGATACTTTGATCAGTTGGCGATATTTTTTAACGCTTTATGAAACCCTATGTCGTAAAGTGATGTTGAACGCCGCGGTACCCTATGGATCTGCTTAGCTCAATCGCCTATCTCAGGTAAGGTGGCTGCCACCTTTGCCCGATAGATGTACTAATTAGGGTAATGGTGTCTGATCCAATGAGTGTCAGAACATTATGTAACAATAAACTACCATCCGCCAGTAATGATGTCTTTCTCTAGTGACATGACATCTCGGAACACGAAGCGCGTTATTATTTAAAGCATCCAACCAATGTCATTTTTACAATCTACAAGATATCTAATTACCGCAGTTAAAATATCACTAGAATAATTAAGATACTTATCTTTTGGGTATGAAATCGTATTCTAAAAATTTAAACGTTTCAATAACAATTGCTGTTTTCGTCTTCAGTGAAAAGTCAGAACACCCTCTAACGAACGAAGGCTAACGTGGAAAATGACCCAATCAGAAAACAAATTTAACAAAATTTAATCTAATTATAACGTACGTCCAAAACTCTGAATATCACTTTAAAATTAAAGTTTTTCACAACCTTAAATTTTTCATATACGTTTCCTTATTATTCCAGCAGTCCAACATTTACGTTTTCAGATTTCATATATTAATTTTACATCTTAAGTAATTTTCAATAACTATTACCATTTACTGAAGAAGGATAATTGTTATGGAAACGTTTAAATTTGTTAAAGAAAAATAATAAAAAATACAGGATCTCATATCCATAAATCGCTGGAATAGTAATTATTAGCATATTTAAACCATGTTTAACAAAATTTTTTTCTAGTTGTTCTTATAAAATAATTAAATGTTTTCACACCAATGCTCATATTCTTTATGACAAAACCAATAAATTCTTTTTGTATTTCAGGACAATTAAAAATTGTTATTTATTTCGGTGTTTTATGTTTATTAACTTTTCAACCAAATTTTTTTAATTAATGTAAAACAGTGCACGTATTTTACTTAATCACCGTCACCATTACTACCAGGAATTATATTTTATTTCAAGAATTGTATTCGCTTAATGTAAAAGTAGGTTTAAATTTATCTCTTTCAACTCACTTTATTTTAGATAGAATTTTTATTCCATTTTGCTCTTATTTTAGAGTAAGGGAGTAGAATATTAAATGTATGTATAATTAAATTATTTTATTCAAAAGACGCAATAAATTGTAAATTTTTATTAAGATCTATAGATTTGTACTTTAATAACGGTTATTAGTAAGAGTAACGGCTTTAAGAAAACGTTAATAAATTAGCCGCTATTGTAATCGGCTTTGATAGCAAATTGTGAATTGTAGTGTAGAGTGAAGTTGATGATAATGAATTTACGTCCCATCTATGGAAATACAACGCCTAAATATAATTTTCCGACAGTAAAATGCGTCATGATGTTATCGAAGAGCAGAATTTAATCAATAATCATGTTCCCTTGTTCGAAATTTAGGTTCCTTAGCAATACGCCTTTTAAATCCCAATGTGAATTGTGAGAAAGCACGCAGATTTAAAATATATTTGTTAAATTTTTGAAGTTTTTTTTATTTTTGAATAAAACAAAATTTTCTGTAGTTTTTTAAGAGTCATCCCAAATTTTAAAAGAATGAACTATCGAGCACTTCAAAAAACATGCCGCCGTTGATTCTGCATTACTAGCTATGTACCGGGTGAGCAAACAAGAACGGCTGTCGACCATATCTTCAGATCTGATTATAGTACAACTTTGGAAAAAAAATGTATAACAAAGGTGGCCTCGAGAAACACCTGAAAATTATTTATAGAATTGTATTGTAACAACCCATTTTGAGTTGTATTAAAATATACCGTAACTTCCGTTCTTCGTTCATTTAGTTGTAAAATAAAAAAAGAAAAAATGGTTTTTGGTTATTAATGAATTATAAGTATGTGGTAGGCAACTTAATTTGCATTTTGGTGTAACTTAAGTGCATATCTTTTTAGGGGTTTATAGTTATATATCTTTGACTTAATGTTTTGCGAATGTCTTTTCGAGCACCGCTATATCACCAGATATCTAAGCGTCCTTTCGAGCATTACTTGATGCACCTTATGTTGATTAGGAAGCCATTTTTGGGTTTCCACCTAAATTTTGTGAAAAGTGCCATTGATTTAATGGTAAGGTACATTTCATTCGTATTATATTAAAATTAAAACATTTGCTCTTTGCAGGCACTTTTACTTTTACACTTTTACTACTTTTATTTTACCATTTTTAATTGCACATTTAATTCTACTTTTACGTACGCTTTCATTTTATGATTGCGTTTTGCAATTAATTCAGATCTATATTTAGATCACACCTTTTTTATTTGAACTTTCGAGAGAATGCAATAAACATTGGATTATTCAAAATTTCATGAAGATAAATTTGTAAGAAGTAAAACTCATCTTTGGTATGGTTTAAAACGTACAGCATTGTTATTACGAGATATTGCGCAACATTGGTGCAGAGATTACATCACCTTTGGTTTACATTTCCGTATTTGTTTAGATACCAGATGTTATTGAAAAGTTGTGTACAAAATTTTCGAACAGGTATTTATATTCAAATAATTTAGTAATTTAAGGCTATTACAACTAGTTTTTAAGATATATTTTATATAATTCTAATTTTAAATATTTAATAAACATAGTTTGCACATTTTTTATTTTAACATTGTGGTGAATTTTTTATTGTATTCTCGGTTTAGTTATTCCAAGCATAATCAAAAAATAACTTGGCGTCCGAGATAATTTCTATTGTTGTTACATTGCAGTTTCTATATTTATGTTAAGTGGAAATAAACAATCAGAAATTTGTGGTAATTAAGCAAATTGAAGGATTGAACCGGCCTACTTTAATCAACCGACTGGGACAACGGCATTATCTTTATTGAGTGTTTTGGATCTCTGGTTAGTTTAACGATTTGTTATGAGAACATATACAACCCATTTATTTATTACTAAACCACCCATTTATACATATTTACATCATTATTAAATTATTAAATTTTACAATATTATTACAACATTTCATTATAGTATGTCAACCGCTAGAGGGCGTAATTGAATACAAAAATTTTAAGAAGCTAAATTTTACGTAATTTGCCTAATTAAAGGGAATTATAAATACGATAATCGGATTCTCCGGAAAATTCTGCGTACTTTTTATTAAAAAAGGTTTAGTCTATCATTTCTAATAAGAGGTGGTGGAGAGTGAGAACCTAATTATGAAAACACGCCTGTAAGTCCAGTTCTACTTAATCGATCTTCGTAAACTTACTCTTGCTGAAAACGGCTCTTTGCCACTAATATAAGTGTTGTATACTCAACGCAACTTTATAAGTAACATGCATATTAGAGGGCGGTGTTTATCTTTTTTTAGCAATCTAGTTCTCTTTGGAAAATATTAAATAGAAGCATGCAGTTTTAACAATGGTTTATGAAAGTAGACCAAATTAGCAACAAAATGGAGAAAACCGAATGTAGATACCTTTTTCTATCCCGAGATATCTGAAGAAATGTGTCAATGGTGAACATTTTTTGTCAAACTTCAATTAGGCTGGTTAACCTTAATTTTAGTCTAGTTAGAAAGGCCTTGCATTGGTCTATCTGAAATAGTTAAAAATATTATCATACTTAGGTTATCGTCCCCGCTAGAGGGCGTTATCTAAAATGTAATCTTTCGTAACTTTTCGTTTGGCGTTTCTACAATTAATAGTAATTAAAAATAATTTCCTTGTGAACGTATAGAAAAATGCCTCTTGTTATTTTCAGTTGACGGCCACACCAAAAATGAACAAAAAAGGGTAGGTATAGGTAAATTTCGCCAGTCGATAATTTTTATCAAGCAATATATATATATATATATATATATATATATATATATATTTCTATTTAGATTTCCACAAGTATTCATGTTTATATAAGACAATTTTTCTTTAAAGACAAAAATGAAAGCCAAGGAGTGTATGAGATACCGTGCAACAACTGTCGAAGAACTTATATAGGACAAACTAACAGAATATTATATGCGAGAGCCGATGAACACCAACTAGCAATTAAACAGCACAATCCTTCATCGTCTTTAGCTACACATCATTTAGATACAGGACACCAAATTAATACCAACAATATCCGTTTAATTGCACCTCTATATACCTTACAAGCAAGAATTATTAGAGAAGCAGTTGAAATTGAAAGAAGACCAAACGCCCTCAATAAACGAGATGACACTTCTAGAACGCCACAAATTTGGAAGAATATCATTAAACTAGTTGATTCTACATTTCAACCAACTCTAAATCTTCCAGAAATTTCAAACACTTATGCTGCAACTATTCCTAGCGTCCCCACTTCTGCACCTTCTACATCACATACTAGACCAACTACCCGAAGTCAAACACACTCGTCCAGATTAAAATTAAATTAGTTACCTTGTTTCATATTTTGTACTTGTTAAAATAGTTACCTTATTTCAATTTCTGTAATTGTCAAATAAATTCTTGACAAAGGGAACAAAGGACGTTCCCGAAACGTTGAATTAATTTTTACGTTTATTTACACAAGTTTTAAAGAAAAATTGTCTTATTTAAATATATATATATATATATATATATATATATATATATATATGTATATATTAGAAAATAAATTTGAAAACAATTTAACTAGTCTAACAATCAACAATTAAAAAATTCCTACAAACAACTCTAAGAATATGATTAGTGCCCCCAGATGTTCAAACTGTCGTCCATCATTTTCAGTAAAACATTCCAGTCTCTGGCGGGTGGATAAGAGGATAAGACTGAAGCTTCAATTTCTGCAGCTGAAATGCTTTGTATTGCATTTGGTATCCTTGTGATCATGTCAGCTCTTGTTATGGGTCTGTTGGCGATACTGAAAGGTAGATGAGCATCCATTTTGCTCTATTAAATATTTTTTATTTTATGGTGAGTTATTTAAAGTTATTTTACAATGTTTGAGATGTTTGCATTTCATGCACTTTTTTACTTTCACGTTTACTTTTTATTTTTCCTTTAACTTCACCTTACATATCTACGCAATTAATTATTTCACCGTTAATCCAATTTACGGTATTAGTACGATTAATCAAGAGTGAGATAATCACCTGCATTAATGGGGAGTGGTATTCTAAAACCCCTTAATCCGGCAAATGTATTCATTTGTGAATCATAAAGCATACAAATCCAGATTCATTTCAACCCGGAAGTAATTTTACGCAAAAATTTTCCAAAACGCTGACCCATCATCGTTATCTACAGTGTGACCAAGAATAAGGTATTTTGATTCCATTAATTACTCTAATTATTCATTTGGTTAAAACGTTACAAACATTAGCTTTGAGGAATTTCAGATTATATTAAATATAGGTTGTGTAATAAAATTTGTTATTGTAGAAATTTTCATTTAACTTTATTGTATAATGGTATACTTGTTTATTCCATAGCTAAAAACAAGTTGGCGCCCGAGTAATTAACAATTAGTTTCAGGAAGAAGCAACCCTGATTTTAAAGCGAACATACCTAGGTACATGTAAATAATTTGGTTATTAAGGCAAATCGATAATTTTATGAACATGGCCCACTTTAATCTACGTCTGAGCATAAGACACAAAATCTTCTAGTTATTACCCAAACTGTTAAGTAGTTAAAATTTGTAGCCATGGGTGTAGAAGTACACTTATAGAACTTTAAGGATTTGTACAGTGTATTTACACAGTTGCTATATCTGTATACCTATTGTTTTGGGAAGTAAACATCCGTTTATAATCAGCCCTTTAGCACTTACGTAATTCAACGGTTGATATACTGAGTGCTTGACGATATATATTCATACTTGCACCTGTATGAACTAAACTATATTGTGACTCACCACCATTTTATAGATTCTTGATGTTAAATGGTTAATGTACGTTTATGTGTCTTACTTAGTGGTATAATTATCTACGCTACGTGTCAACAAGCTCTATCATAATAAGGAAGCAATTAAAATTTTTTAAATATTTCGGTCCTCATTGAGTTATACACTTAATACGTTTTTTGTAGTTGTAAGAATTCTAGTTTCCGCTTTTGATATATGCTTATAGAAAGAAATAGTAGATAACTAACTCTTTCGGTTTACTGTGTGAAAATGTACGCTTCATATTTTTTTTGTGCTGTTAATTAAACTTAAATTGATATGAAAAACACAAGGGAAAATATCTGGCTTAACTATTCTGGTTATTTATATCGGGTATAAAATTACTATTTGTTTGAATTAAAAGTGATACCCCAGTTTTAAAGAGAGCTCTTCCTATAACTTACCTTCCAGGAAGGTAAGTGTGTTACTATTACAACGTTTGGTCAAGTAGATAGTTCCGACAAAAATTTTTCTAAATTTTGTTCACAAACCGTATAGCTATCCAAACTTACGATAACGATTTTGATAGGCTTTATTATTATTTATAATTGGGGCTGTACCCATATTGTGTTATTAATTATATTGTATATAGCTTTAGCGAAAGTACCGATTTGGGATATGAATTCATGTTCAAATTAAACTAAGTTTTGTTAAACTACCAGTTGTTTCTTTATGACTGATGTTTAGGGGTAAATTCCTAGCCGTACCTATTCCCTTCAATATTACTTTAACTGTATCGTACTTCTTTCTGTGACGTAGCCCTTTTCTGGGTCTAAGTGCGATACAAAAATGGATCAAGTGGTACTACACGCCCACGCACCCGAGTGGCTAACCGACCGACTGAGCTTCAAGCCTAATCCTGTTATTACGCGACACCTTTTACTTTTGCTAAGACCATACTTTTGTGCATGAAACAACTTTTTGTTGATACTACACATAGCAGTTGACGTGTTTTGTAAAGTCTGCTATGTGAACATGACTGAATGCGCAACGCGCACTATATAGATTCGATAAGATCGCATGGCAGTGTGTTTGGTAAGTTATATTTTTATGATTTCCATAGCATCACATTGAATCTACCCTCGAAATATTTCAATCATAAGTGCAAGATTGTTTTCCTACAACCGAGCGCATAGTACAAATTTGCGCTTCCAAAATAAAGCACAAAGTAGCATTTTTCAGAGTAGCGAGCCCTAAGTTACTTTTTCGCTCGCCTCTCTAGTGCAACTAAACAGAGATTTTAATTACGACAAAGTAAATGTGAGGAGTCTTATTTCAGTTTTTATTATGTAGTGTACTTCAATCAAGTCAGTAAAATATGAGCGTCATTCAGTACAGCCCAACAGTAATTTTGCACTTTATTTCACAAAAAATACTCATCTAAGGTAAACGTTGGCACATTCACGGAACAGCTTCTATCATAGTTTTTTGTATGTCACCTCGGGGTAAAACAATTTTTAATTTGGCCCTTGCAAAAAAAAAAATCGATTCCCAGGAACCTTCAGTTACTGAGAATATTGTAGCTACAGTAAATAAGGATAATAGCCAAATAGTGGATTTTACTGATGATCAACTACCGATGATGTTGAACAACGCTCTAGAAAAGTTAATTCTATTCCAAATTCCGAGCTTCCAAATGAACCTGTTACGGTTTTAGTTAATATCCGTAATTTTTTGACTTCTGGATAATTTTTCGTACCGGTCGGTAGGCAACACACTTTACTTCCGACAAATTTATTATGATTTGATTTCTAACAAAATTTAGATGTGGCAAAACCGTATAAAGTATACTCAAGATTTACACCAAATTTAAAAAGTTTTTGATAAATTTTAGCATTACAATTGGTGGAAAAAGAAAAATTTAGAACAGGTGACATTTTTTTCTTTTAAAACGCCATTTTGGCTAGTTAGTGTCTTAAGGAAACTACGCGTCTGGAATTTTTCTGTAATTTTTACAAAGTTAACATGGTAAGTTTACATTCAATTGAGGCTAGCTCTAATTTCCAAACAATTACTTAATACTATATTAAATTAACAGTTCAGTCTTTCGTTTTATACGGATATTAAGTTTCCTTAAAATCTAGATGCTCTCTCATCTCTGTAGGAGATAGGTCTCCATAATGTCCCTTCAGGTTATTATTTGTATGTGTAAAGTTTCCACAACTATTGCTAGTTTCGGAAATAATCGATGCGGTAATCGATTCTTCACTGCACGCAAATACGTCTTCCGGAATTGGGATTCATGAATGCTGACAGTACCTTTCCACAGTGATCACTAACCGGTGGCTTACGACAACTCTACCTTCAAGATAAGCCCCCGATGATCCAGCGAAATACCCGTATAGAAGCAATCACGAACCAGACGTACTAGACACAGTCACCCATAAGAAGTTTAACAAACAATTCTTTCAACAAGTGCTTACTAAACTGGATTCAGACCACTCTACCCGTTATAATCTCGTTTGTAATATCGCCAGCAAAACACATTCCGGAGACGAGATTAATAAATGGACCAGTAAATTGAGACAACTTTCCTGCCACCCTCATCCAACAGCTTAAATATCTCAATGATCTTCCAACTCCAAACCAAATCGATCAAGTGATTGTACACATGACCACAATCGTTTATAACAGCGCAACCAAAGCCTAATCAACACATTGGCTACCAACGCTATAGCGAAATTTCTGACCTGCTGTACCATATGAATCACCGGTGATCAAAACGGATGGTTCACTCGTGTACCAAATATATCACATGTGATGTCATGGACGAAGACGTTTTACGGGCTTTTAAAAATATTGGTATACAAAAGCAGGCAAATGTAATATGATAGTGGTACATGAATGTACTTGATAGATTGTGGTTTAAATGGGCATCACCGGTGATTCACTAAGGTCAAGTTGTGCATATTTATTTTCAATATATTTTATTACGTAGGTTACAACTTTTGTTTCTCTGGAAACATTCCAGGTATAAAACGACAACGAAAAAGAAATACCACAAAAAATAAGCTTATAACAACACAGAAATATCAAATTAGTCTCTTTTTGCAAGCATCCCAAACATAACGCGGGTGAATTTGGACACTCGTTACAGAAAGTTTAGCTTTTTTGCTGCTACTTTGAATTTTTATGAAATCCATACTGTAGGTCATAACACCCGACACATCGGTTTCTCTTTCTTCATTCGCTTTAGTTTTTCAACCACCTGGTTCAATACGTATTTGTATTGTTTCTTGTTTTCATTTAATACCATTCCCCAAAAACCGTCAAATTGCTTTTGGGCAATTGAAAAGCAGTTACGAAAATTTTAAATATTGACTGAACGTGTCCGTTTCGAGCTTCTACTACCCACCTTTGCTTAGTAGTAATTCTGCTAGCGTTGGATTCTACAGTTGACAATTGACGTCTACCTTCTAGCGCTGGTGGAATTTGCACAGATATGCCAATATTATTTAAAAATTCCCGAGCATCTCGGTAGCCTCTATCCACAATCACAACATCGCCAGGTTGCAGCCAGTGTCTTAGTTCTTGATCCTGATTATATTGGTATCTTAATATACTCGCATCATTATTTCTTGGGTCGGAAAAGTAGGGACCATAAACATCCAAAATATATCCATCTGGGGCAACAACTAGCACTGGCTTAACAAGATGGCAATGTTTGTGAACTGAATAGGACTGCCTGAGGGTCTGAAAATTTTTGCTACACTCTATGTTAACATAAGTGGCATCGATACAAATAATGGCTTTTGGGTTTTCAGGTTCCTCATTAAATAACTCATTTGCAAATCTGGTAACGTGTTCAGCAATAAATAGGTTACGGTTTATGTGACGAGGTCCTACATTCTGGGACACAAAATTATTGGATAATGATTCCTTGACTTTTTGAATTGCCAATGACACACCCTGTCTGCTACCATAAGAAAACATCGCCGCTAAAAACGTGTCTGAAAGTCCTTGACGTAATTTACATAAAAAACCACAGTAAATCTTTTCTTTAACTACTCTCCTTCTTCCGTAAATATTAACATTCGCACAAAGGTTGAACAATTCCCGAAATTGATCCCTGTTTAAGGATGACAGCGCACTTAGCTCCTCATCACTGAAATTGTTTCCATCCGAAAAAGTTTCATTTTTTGTGTTACTTTCTCGTATTGTTGTCAACAACTGATCTAACTCTGCCCATTTTAAATTGTATGGCTTTTTAATGGACCTTATACCATTTTCTAATGGAAAAAGTAATAAACCATTCGCATCAAGATGGACAAGACAAACCTTACAAATACGAGGTATGTATACTCCTTTTTGCATAAAAATATTTGTCCTTTCCTGTCCTGATAAATGTTGAATATTTGCCGCATTATTGCACATTAAACAATGATTAGCACTATATTTTAGAGGAAGCTTCATAATTGTTGGATCTGGATCATTTTCATAGTACTGAATTTCATATGATACCTTGATTGCAATTTGTACATAGCCTGGTATTACCATTTATGTCCATTAGCGGAAGTGGAAGTTCCTGTCGTCTTCTCCGAGCAATATTTATCTTCTGGTCGGCATTTTGTCGTAAAATGGTAATTTGTCTGGGATTCCCCACTATTTCACATACATAATACTAAAGGTTTAATCGAAAAGCCATTTTAATGCAAACTTAAATAATGACTTTAAGGAAACTTAGTTACAGGTGACAT
Organism: Vesta saturnalis; assembly: GCA_036346205.1. Taxonomy (NCBI): domain Eukaryota; kingdom Metazoa; phylum Arthropoda; class Insecta; order Coleoptera; family Lampyridae; genus Vesta; species Vesta saturnalis. The sequence goes on along the minus strand of JARFJB010000360.1, from coordinate 4,009,689 downwards.
TGTCATTTTAAGTAACTGGTTGTTATCAACAATCGAAAGTGTATCAGGCTTATGGCTATATCTGTAATTTTTAATAGTATTAACTACTAATTTTTATTAAAACACCATGTATAGAATTGTACTGCCTCCCGGTTCTGGTAGCAGCTACCGGTCTTTATTGGTTGTGTTTGTCCTATTTCACAACTTGTAAACTCTAATTTTAATTGAACATGAGAACTTTCTCATATAAGGGGGTCCTACTAAGATGTATACCTAGATGCAGGTTGGGTTGCCTATCCAATGTTTTACAGCATTTCATACATGAAAGTTTATTTACATATCAAAACGGAAATTATAATATAAATTCTAATATAAAACAAATAAATATATAAACTGAAATTAACTGGCTATATAATGCAGGACAAAACTATTAAAAATATGTGCAAATATTCTTGCGGGTTTTCTTTCTAAAACACCTACGCCTATGGTCTAGTTCGGGTCCCAACCTTCCTGTAATGATGGTATTTTCAATTCTACAACAGATGTTTAAAACGTGTGGTACCGGTAAATTTTGTGTGTTTCGTTAATTATAAGTGATACTGTATAATTAATGTGAACTGCTGGTGGAGTACGGCAATCAGGAGGTGATTATGAAAGGGGTAAGTAGGAAATCTGATTTAAATACAATGTAAGGTCCCACTATTATTTAAAAGTAAACAAGGGTTGTTTAGGTCGGCAATAAACGGTTTACTTAAGGGAATGGTTATTATGTAGTGATAAATAAAAGGTGGTGGGTGAGTGATTTTGTAGGTGGTGATTCTATGCACAGGTGGTTAAAAGATCAAAGGTAAACTGGTGTGAATGTGAGGGGTAGCAAGGAGAATTTATTGTAGGGGATGGCGACGTGATTTATGTGAGAAGATACAGGAAAGAGGCTGAATAGTGGAGGTTAGGAAATCCTTTTTCGGGGCACAGGCCTAAACCGTCAAAGGGCAATTTAAGGAATAACCTTGCTCGTGATTGTAGAGGATGTTTCGGGCAATACCACCGTCACTCCTCTATAATCTCTAGGATGTTCTACCCTATCCTTGTCGCGGCTTCCACCTTCAACAAGTTGATAGTGATAAATATCTTGTTTGGTTGATAAGGATAATGATGCAACAGGGGTAGTTAGTTGTGCATAACCATTCGGGGTGTACAGGCCCTCCGTCTGATTTCACACAAACAACTTCTTTACGTATACCCAAATCGGGGCCAGGACCCACAATAAGTTGGTATACGTATAAGGGATGGGATAGGCACAGTAATCGGTGTCAGGTTAGATGAATGTAACAGGTGGATGGTAGGAAAGAATGTAATGCAGGATTAATGTATCAGGCAGGTTCAGGTAGGATGAATATAGGATTAGTATACTAATAACGTATAACTAATTAAGGAAATGAGGTAATAAGGAGAATTCAGGATCTGAGCAATAATACTGGAATACTAATTTATAAAAGGAAAGTAAATGATGAACGCAAAGTGTCAAGTGTGTGTGTTGTGTGTGAAGGCAGTGTTTATATAGGGATTTTGGGAAGATAGCGGGTAGAGTGGGGAGAGTGGGAACAACTGATAATATGTTTTAAATCATATAAATGCAGTTGTGGAAGAAAATAGGAAATAAGTTTTGATGGATTTATTGACAAGGATTTAAATTTTCAGGAAGGATCTGCAGGATCATTACAGAATGATAGAAGGTACAGAATAATGAAAAATTACTAAATAGTATAATATGTAATTGTAACACTTGTCTATATCCATGCTAAAACTCACTGAAAAGCCATAATGCTTATTAGGCACTACCACTTTAACTCCCTGTATATAAAAAACTAGCCATTAGATTAAGTTGGTCCAATGACAAATATTGTTCAGATAGTTTTAGTCTATAACATACTAAAATTTCATTAAATTTGACTGTGGTCTAAAAACCCTTAAGAGGTATGCGGGGTCCTTTATAAAGTTTTTGATAAATTTTAGCATTACAAGTGACCTTTTTTTCTTTCAAAAACGCCATTTTGGCTAGTTAATGTCTTAGGGAAGCTACGCGTCTGGAATTTTTCTGTAATTTTTACAAAGTTAACATGGTAAGTTTACATTCAGTTGAGGCTAGCTCTAATTTCCAAACAATTACTTAATACTATATTAAATTAACAGTTCAGTCTTTCGTTTTATACGGATATTAAGTTTCCTTAAAACCTAGATGCTCTCTCATCTCTGTAGGAGATAGGTCTCCATAACGTATTACACCCTTCAGGTTATTATTTGTATGTGTAAAATTTCCACAACTATTGCTAGTTTCGTAAATAATCGATGCGGTAAGCGATTCTTCACTGTACGCAAGTACGTCTTCCGGAATTGGGATTCATGAATGCTGACAGTACCCTTCCACAGTGATCACTAACCGGTGGATTACAACAACTCTACCTTCAAGATACGCTCCCGATGATCCAGCGTTATACCCGTATAGAAGCAATCACGAACCAGACATACCAGACACAGTCGCCCATAAGAAGTTTAACGAACAATTCTTTCAACAAGTGCTCACTAAACTGGATTCAGACCATTCTAACCGTTATAATCTCGTTTATAATATCGCCAGCAAAACACATTCCGGAGACGAGATTAATAAATAGATCAGTAAATTGAGACAACTTTCCTGCCACCTTCATCCGACAGCTTAAATATCCCAATGATCTTCCCGCTCCAAACCAAATCAATCAAGTGATTGTACACATGACCACAATCGTTTATGACAGCGCAAACAAGGCCTAATCAACACATTGGCAACCAACGCTATAGCGTAATTTCTGACCTGCTGTACCATATGAATCACCGGTGATCAAAACGGATGGTTCACTCGTGTACCAAATATATCACATGTGATGTCATGCACGAAGACGTTTTACGGGCTTTTAAAAATATTGGTATACAAAAGCAGGCAAATGTAATATGATAGTGGTACATCAATGTACTGGATAAATTGTGGTTTAAATGGGCATCACCGGTGATTCACTAAAGCCAAGTTGTGCATGCTAATCTCAAAAAGTAGTAAATTTTGCTTTGTCATATTTATTTTCAATATGTTTTATTACGTAGGTTACAACTTTTGTTTCTCTGGAAACATTCCAGGTATAAAGCGACAACGAAAAAGAAATACCACAAAAAAATAAGCTTATAACAACACAGAAATATCAAATTAGTCTCTTTTTTGCAAGCATCCCACACACAACGCGGGTGAATTTGGACACTCGTTACAGAAAAGTTTAGCTTTTTTTGCTGCTACTTTGAATTTTTTATGAAATCCATAGTGTAGGTCATAACACCCGACACATCGGTTTCTCTTTTCTTCATTCGCTTTAGTTTTTTCAACCACCTGGTTCAATACGTGTTTGTATTGTTTCTTGTTTTTATTTTCATTATCTACCATATCCCCAAGCAAACCAGTCACAATTGCTTCTCTAAAATCTACTATTTGAATTTTTTTTGTTCGAAGAGCGTTAACAACGGACTTACCAAATAAATATTCAAACGATACCATGGTACCGCATTAGGGATCGGCGTAGCGTAGTAAAATAAGAAGCCATGTGATCCGACCCATCTTAAACTTATTATAGAACACAATAACGTTTGGCCTATAGACAGTTTCTCCTTTGCGATTATTTTTATTTGTGTTGATCATGTTTAGTGTGTGTCTCGTACTAATAAACCTAACCGATCTTTTGTCTTTCCAATGACCTTGCCATTACTTTATTTTTTCTTAATATCGCCTTTTTTCATTTTCTTTTCATCCGAAATTTCCCTTGGTACACCCTTCAGATATTTTCGCAATGTACCAACGCTATGTGTTTTTCTTTCCAATAGCACATCTGCTAGTTCGAGATTGTTATAGTATTTATCTGCCACTAGAGTCCGTCCACTATTAAGATAATCCTTCATTAAATTTAAAACCATTGTGTTGCTACTACGTCCTGCAGTTACCGTATTACTTTTCCCTTTATAAATTTCTGTTTCATAGGTATATCCGCTTTCGTAGCATAGCTTGAAAGTTTTCACTCCATATTTCGATGCTTTCCCTGGAATATACTGCCTAAACAGTAACCCACCCCTGAATGATACCATTGATCCATTAATTGATACTGCCTGTTAGGGACTTACCCGCTATTTTTTGCTTAATGTAAATTGTTTTATTGAGAACTAAAGTTCTACCAAATTACTTTTATTCACAATTTTTTATATGACAAATTTTATATATTTTACAATTACAAATCAACAACAACTCTTTTTTTTTTAACAAAATACACAACATACTACTTCAATTAAATATGAACAAAATATGATGTTACAATGTGATACTAATTCTAAACACTGCCTCTCCTGGAACTTTTAATTGTTTACATTTTTTTGTCAGTGCATCTGCAAGAGGTTTAATTTTATACAAGCGGTTTTATTTATTCGCTGTCTCATGATGAGCAACATGGAGGAACCGCAATAAGTCTTGGAATCTATTTCTCGCCATAATGTCGAACGAAACAATGACGATACGCGACCAATCTGCTATTTTTGGCAATTTAGACAGTCCCATGTACAATAAAATCGCAAAAAATCTTCCATTTCTTCAGTAGTAAACATCTTTCCAGTTTCGTTTGTTTCTTCTAGCATTTCTATTTGTTTCGATAACCATCAAATCTACAATATCCGAACCACGATAAGTCTGAAAATATCCACAGGTCTTAATTTAGAGGAACATTTATTTTGGCCAAATCAGTAAAGCAATCTGCTTCAAAGATGCTCCATCTACTTCATTCCATCGATTTATGGTTGGTTGATTGATATCTTCTGCTTCACTATTTTCGTATATTTCGGATTCTTCTTCAGGCTCTGTTTCTGATTCAGAGGAAGGCTCATACTCTGATTCAGAAGGAGGGAATGGTTCCCCTTCGTCACTTTCTAAGACTCCCTCTACTGCCCACTTCTTTCTCCAAACCTACTATCTTCATCCCCCTGTACTGACATCTCATTCTGAATGCTCTGATGACCTAAGTTCATGTAAATAACTTCAAAATGTGTTACTTCTAGATGATTACCCACTACTCTCTCGAGCGAACTCAAGATCCTCATCCTCTTCAATAACATTGTCATCCTGACTGCTTTGTAGGTTTGATTCTGGAGACACAAAATTCTTCTTACTAGCTAACCTATTTTATTTTTTATGTCTCGACTCATCTAACCTATTTAATTTTTTAATGCTCATCTAAATGTCTTACCTTCCGACTCCAGCTTATGATACTATTTCAGTAATTTTGATTCTCCTTTTGGATTCATAATATATAAAATAAACACCCTTACACCACGAAATCATCCAGTGATTACGGAAGATACGTGCAGTAAACACGTGTAAAACAATACCAAGGTTCACTTGCGTACTGAGTGTATCACGGGTGATAAAAACAATCAGAAAACAGCACGCTGACGTATTTTGAAGTGCCCAGCGACATCTGTTTAGTGAAATCTGTATTTATAACCCGACATCACGCTTGGTACCTAAAGGAATCGGTACAAAATATTTGTTGGTATAGAAGCAACCAAATCTCATGTATCACCGGTGACTCACATAGTAGCCAACGTGTTAAGCAAAAACAAGGAATCTTACAATCAAAAACATTGTGAATAATTTTTCGCATTGTATTAAAAAGGAACTTGTCGCCTACCGAATTGAGACATACCAAAAACACATTGGCAGCCTCGAACCAAGCATCCCGGACTTGTGGATGACAACCAAACGTATTCTGCGCCAAACAAATGAGATACCCTCGATCTCTTCTGGGACTGAAACATACTACACGGATGATGAAAAATGCGATGCCTGCTGACTATCCGGAGAGAACGTTTACTTGTGCAAATCACACAGACCCGATTTTCAAAAATATCGTAATAAATTATGTAGAAACACATTAATCAATTGCAGAAGCCAGTTTCAAAGCAACATCGGTTCTATAATCAAAACTCTCCCGATAAATAAATCGCCCGAATACAACAAAATACCGAATCTCATACTCAAAACCCTGTCAAAAAAGCTTCATCACACCTAATAAGCATCTTTAATGACTGCCTAAGAACAGTGTACTTTCCTAACGTTGTTTCCCTAACCAGGCAAAGACAAGAAAGCAATCACCAGATATCGACCCATCAGTTTGATAACAACAATCTCGAAGCTCTTTGAGAAGGTCATTTTACTTAACGACGACATAACTAAAACAAATATTCTTCCCAACCTTCAGTTTGAGTTCAAAGAAGGTCAGTCCACTTGCCTACAACTTCAGCCTATGACCGAGACCATTTAGCGAGGATTTGAAAGCAAACGATACGTTACGATCTTGTTCGTAGATTTAGAGCAAGCTTTTGAACGTATGTGGACAGAGGGCCTAAAATATAAAATAACACATCTTCAATAACACGAGTATGTCAAGTCGAAATACACACATGCTTATCGACTACTCGAACAATACACGCTGGGGACCCTCAAGGGACCATACTCTGTCCCATCCTATTTAATATCTGCATGTATGACATTCCTGTTCCCACCAGAAACCTTGCTACGTTCGCAGACGACACGGTTGTGCTAACTAAAAATGAACATTTGAAACTAGCTATCGATAAACTTCAGGTTGCTACCAGTTTCCTAAGCAGATAGTTCAAATAATGGAACCTATCACTCAATTGATTATTCTAAGTGTCGCTTAGAATAAAAATCACGCTAAAGACGAGCCCGTTAAATATCTTGATATCTACCTCGATACTCGGCTACATTGGAAATACCTGAATCACACTGAATGGGGTCATGCGCGACTCATCCAACTGTATCCAATCATCAACAAAACCTCCTCCATCAGAATCGACTGTACGACCTTATTGTCTAAATCATTAATACGTCCTTTAGTGCTCTACGAGTTTATAATATGGGCTAAGATGTCAAAAACCAATTTGAACAGAATCCAGACCGTAAAAAACAAAATTCTTCGAATGACAGCTAAAGCTTCCTGGGTTATCACAAATCAGCAGCTTCACTACGAGGTGGGCCTACCTACCATCGGGGAACACGTCTCAAAGTTGACCAAAACCTTTCATTCTGTTAAGTATCAGTTGTTAAAAATATATTGTATAACAAAGTATATTTAAACAATAAATCTTATTTTCATTATCGGCACTGCGCATGTTGGCCAATACCCTATTTGGTAAAAAAAGTAATAAATCATATGTAATCCCTATGAGAATATACCTGCTAAATATTGAACTGATTTCAGTATGAAGTTGACATTTACAAACAACTAGAAATAGCATAATTTCAAAGAAATATGCAACTTAATAAGTTTATTTACGAGTAAATGTGTTAAAGAACTCAACTACGGTTGACCCGGTGCGATTTGCTACGCAACTTAGTGATCTATTTTCCTCTTTCGCCGTTGTTTGCTTGTTTTTAAGACAAAAATCCCCATGATGCAAACTATATTACACATACTACACCACCACCACACACAGACACTATACCACACACACACACACACACACACACACACACACACACTCACACATACACACCACACACACACACACACACACACACACACACACCACACTACACACACACCAACACATACACACTACACATCACATCACACGCACACCACTTCACAGACCTGTATACGCACCGCACACACACCACACACACACACACATGCACAAACACACGTTCACACATACGCACACGCACACACACACGCAACGCACAGGCACACGCGCACGCACACACACACGTACACGCACACACACACAGCACACCACGACGCACACACACGCACACGCACACGCACGCCACGCAGGACACAGCACACGCACACGACACACCACACCACACACGCACAACGCACACGCACAGCACACGACACGCACACGACACACACACACCACGCACACACACACACACACACACACACGCACACGCACACGCACAGCACACGCACACGCACACGCCACGCACACGCAGGATCACGCACACGCACACGCACACCACACACACGCACACACACGTACATGTACACGTACACGCACACGACATACACAACACACGCACACACACACGCAACACGCATGCACACACGCACCGCACACGCACACGCACACGCCACGCACACGCACACGTACACGCACACCGCACACCACACCACACGCACCGCACACACACACGCATACGCACCGACACGCACACGACACGCACACACGCACGCACGCACACGCACGACATGCACACACGCACCGCACAGCACACGTACACGTACACGCACGACACAAACACATACGCACACGCACACACAGCACACGCACATGACACACACGCACGCACAGACACGTACACGACACACACACACACGACACACACACACCACACGACACACACACGCACACGCACACACACACACACGCAAACGCTTATGCACAAGCACACGCACTCGCGAACGCACACTCACACGCACTCCCGCACGCACGCTTACACGTACACGCACACGCACACGCACACGCACACGCACACGCACACGTACACGCACACGCACACGCGCACGCACACGCACACCCACACGAACACGCAGACGCACACGCACACGCTCACGCACCGCAGGCGCACACGCGCACGCACACGCACACGCACATGCACACACACGCACACGCACGCGCACAAGTATACGAACACGTACACGTACACGTACACGCACACGACACAAACACATACGCACACGCACACACACCGCAAACGCTATGCACAAGCACACGCACACCCGCACGCACGCGCACACGTACACGCACACGCACACGTACACGCACACGCACACGTACACGCACACGTACACGCACACGCACACGGCATCGCGCACGTACACGAACACTCACACGTAAATGCACACGCACACGCTCACGCACACGCACACGCCCCGCACACGCACACGCTCACGCATGCGCACACCCACACGCACGCGCATACGCACGCGCCACGGTACAGTTACACGGATACGCACACATACTCACACCAATACGTACACGCAGTCGAACACGCACATGCACATGCACATGTATATGTACATTCACACGCACACACGAAGACGCATTGGCACACGTATATGAACACGCACACACGTACACACACTGCACACTCAACCATACGTGCACACGCACTTGCACGTGTACTTGCATAAGCACATACACACGCACAAGCATACGCAAACAAGAACACACACGCACACTTACATGTATACGCATATGCACAGGCATGATAGTCGATCACGGTGAAATTTTGTCAAACATATTCAAATGAGGTAATAACGCGGTTTAGCCATAGTGAAAAGGATGTCGATTGCAGAACCTTATATACATGCAAATGTAAACCGCTAAATTATCAATATCAAAATCAACACTCTGACCGAAAACGTTATTTGTGATGAACATGTGAAAGTTCTGAAATTTTATTTACTGAAATAATGACAACCCATATTCGTCAATCACACGATTCTGATGTTTGGTTGAGATGATATTATGTTTTGGACAGTTGCTATTTAGTCACCGAAAATTCCAAAATCAGCAAGTTTTGGTACGAAATAGTCACAATATAACATCTTAGTTAAGTGTTTGAGGAAAAGTTAATTTGCTGTTTGTTTACCTTATAGCGCAGCACCTAATCCTGATGGGCTCACCTGAAACAAAAGAAAGGGTTAAACCTTTTGCGAACAATTTCACTACAAAGCAGATTTGATGAAAAGATTTACCACCTATTTTAGACACTTATCAGTTATCAATTGTTAAACGTATTTTGATTACTGCAGCGTAAGGTTAGTCGTCCTCAATGATGTTTCATACTTATTTTCCATTTCTAAATCGAAATGTTTGAAAAGGAAAAATATAGAACGCAGGGTGTTATGTACAAAACCAAGCTTAATTTCACAAAAAAACTTGCTGAGCTAAGCACAGAGTGGGAGTGGTTGCATATAAAAGCAGCGAATGTTGGTTCGTGAGATGTAGTTTTGTCTTAAAATACTTATACATACTAAGTTTTACCCCTTATGGCACAGGTCCTTGATCATTCGTGCAAGAAAAAACAAAATGTGACAGTAAGTCATGCGTGAGGTTTTTATGAAAATTATACATTCTAACATTTATTATTAAATCCAGCAATCAATTATTTAAATTGGGACCATTATGAGTTCAAAAATAAGTGACAGCATTCGTAGCCTCAAGGGGATGCTAGGCTGTCGATCCTTTATTTTTTCGGAATTACGTGGCAGATCCTCACCAAGAATTCAATTAAAAGGTGCGATTGTTTGATGATTGCTTCCATTCATTAAGAATACTACATTATTTCTTAATTCTTCACGAACCATCCTTTCTTTAGTGTTTAAATGTTGCCAGCATCATTCTTTCAAGCTGCTTCGGTAATTCGTTGAAAAAGATATTTTAACCGAAAGGGGCCAATTTAAATCTTTCAGTCCAGGTCCCTGGAAATAACTTAATGAATATACTTGAGTTAAGAACGTTTAAGTTTACTTTTACGTGTGTTGTAGTTCCAAACTAAATCAATATCACCTGGATTTTATGTGTCGTTTTACCATTTTCTTTCATTTAATTTAAAATGCGAATGCATGTATAAGTGTTCAACCACATTTTTATGATTCCTAGTAAAATAACTTAAGTAAATTGCCAATGCATTCTTCCATTTCTGAATAAATTTCTGCACTTGGGTCTATCGAGGTCTGATTATTATAAAAGATACCCGTTTCTTTAATTTTTTCTCAAACTTTGTAATAGAACTTCGACCATTTCTAATTTAAAATTGTTTAACACTCGTGCATTTGAATAAATAATCATTTCTGTTTGTTTATATATGATAATTGTAAACTTCACATTTTATGTATATTTCTGTATAGAACATTTGGATAACCTTGGAACGTGCGAAACCTTGGCCATTGTTACCATATTTATTGGGGAATGCATTCCCCAATAAACTTATCTTATACTCATTATCAATCAAGATTACCCACTTACATATATATATATATATATATATATATATATATATATATATATATACATATGTATATAATTGTCCATAATGGCCATCTTATCCACATCAGTTTTGTTGTTCTTTGCGCTTCGCGACTCAATTCATTTCTGTCCGTTCTACCTTCCAATATAGTACGTTATAATTTTTAAGTTTTACTCCCTTGTATAAGGTATGTGTTGGGAATTGATGATTAGAGTTAATTGTAAATGCCAAACACAGCCTTTTTTGAGCTAACACAGTAGCGGAAGCTTTATTTTCAAATTAACATAATTCCTGTGGTTTAAAATATGTACTTACAATCAAATTGTGAGCATTTGTGTTTCATTCATTACCTCTTATATACAATTCATAATTTAGGAAAATTTTCTTTCAATTTCCTAATCGATGAAAATTGACTGGTACCCATTTTTCTGGCCATAATTTCTTTGTTATTGATAAAACGCAAATGCTCAAACTACTTTTCACAAAAATATAAATAAAAACTATAAATATTATAACATTCTCCCCGATAAGTAGAACTATCTTCAGTCTTCGGAATGTTCTGCTTAGCATCATTAGTTACTACATCCAAAACGGCAACTTTAGCTGCTGGACGTATGTGAGTACCACTTGCCGTTCTAATAACCACTTGTCTCACTTGATCAGAATTCTTATTTTTAATTTGTTCTGATACAATTCCCTTTTTCCAAGAGTTGGGTTTCTTTTCATCAAAAATGACAACAACGTCACCAACTGTTAAAGATTTTACTTTACCACACCGTTTCGTTTTACGCGTCAAAGATGGCAAGTATTCATGCAGCCATCTCTTCCAAAAATGAAGAGCCATATTTTGTGATAATCTCTAATTACGATGCACTAACAATTCGTCGTTCTTCACTTCCGAAAACGATTTGGCACCACCTGAAAACCCAACAAAAAATGATTTGCAGTGAGTGCTTCTGGTTCGTCTATATGAATTGGTAAATAAGTCAATGGTCGTGAATTTCTAATGCTTTCCACTTAATTCAAATAGAATCTAAGATCTTCGACGTCGGGTTTTCGAGTTGGCATCAGATTTTCCAGATCTTTCTTAATTGACCGCACCTGCCTCTCCCAGCATCCATCCACATGAGGGTTTGCAGGTGGATTCAAGTTCCAAGGTATTTCATCCAATTGTGCTTTGACCTGGTCCCGTTGCAGTTTATGGAGCACCATCAGTTCATTCCGTACTCGAATAAAGTTTATTTCATTATCGATGCGAATTTCTATAGGCATACCGCGCGTGCTATAACATTTTGTAAACACATCATGCATTCTTTAGGTGAAGAGTACGCTATCTCTATGTGTATCGTCCTTACTGCCAGGCACGTAAACAAACAACCCCATCTTTTTTTCTGTTTGCCGCCCTACTACCACGTCAACCCCACACTTCTCCCTAACTTTACAATTTCTCCAGAAATGTTTAGAAAGGCACTTGCGACACAGACCATAACGTTTGATGGATTCCCAACGTTCGTTTTTTTTTGCTTAAGCCTTAAACAATCAATAATTTCGTGTGGCCCATTAGAACAAATCACGCACTTAGTATTACGCAAAGACGAATCGTTCTCAGTGTGGGCGTACACATGATCTCCCTTTTTATACGCTCTGGGCTTAGATTCTTCGTCTGTAACACGAGAGAGTCTACATATACGCGGCATCACCGTAGATACCTTACACGATTGCTTTATAAGCCATTCATCAAATGTGGAAAGGGTTTCTGTCGACTTAAATTCTTCATATTGCTGTAACTTAAATTCCGCCCATTTCATCTTCAACGCACCAGGAAACTTTTGGACTAGGTTTCTTAACAACACAGGATATGGTAAATGGTTCTCTAGCAAAGTGTCTAGCTTCTCCAAACTAACCTTGGGCAGAGCGCTGACATATTCTATTACACTACTCATTATTTGCTCTGGCCTTCCAAATCTAATTCTTAACGCCTTTATTGCCTTAGGATTCTTCGAAAGCGAGATAACCCTTGACCAAATTCAGAGCTTCGCCTTTCAAACTCTTTTGCAAACGACACAAATTTTCGTAGTTTGTTAAGTTATGAGCAATCGTAGCCCTCATGTAACTGGATATGAACATAGGCCAATTGACTTGCATCTCCACTGAAACTAGGCAAATCAGCAATTTTCTTTAAACGGCCTTTCTTGAACGATGCTTATTACCACTATAAGAATAGTTTTGACCACTATTAAGAAGCTTTTGTTGAGTTTTTGTTTTGAGCCAAAGTAAATTGGCCATTAATTGGTCATGAGTTATCTAGACTGTTGATTGGTCCATTTTCTGAGTTCGTTTTGAACATACCTTTATGTTACGAAGTCTTGATGCAGAGTCAACATTATGATCATAATTCGTTTGATGCAATTCAGCCGATTTGGTAATATCAACATTTTTTGATACATTATTAATGACATCCAAACTCGCACTTCCTCTATCTGCGCTACTATCGTCTTCTAGCTGACTTACTATTTTACTTTTCTCTTCGAAATGTTTACGGTCTTCAACTTCCTGATGCTTTCTCGCACTTATTTCTTTTTCAAGTAATTCTAAAAGTATTATCTTCGTTTTCTTTTTAACTGACTTGTTACTTGCTATACTGGATTTACGGGTTTGAATACCAGAGTAGCTATCTCTGTTAACACTCCCTTCCAAGGATTTAACCAATTGTCTAATTGGTCCTTCAGAGGTTACATTCTCTATTTCGGACCGTCTAACTAACGTGCATTTAGCATAAACGAATGACCTATTCGTAATCTCGTCTGTTACGTTCGCACAATCAAAATGATTCCATTTTAGACAACTGTCACACTGCACCACTTTACCTTCGTCTGGATACTCGCATACATTACAGTAGTCAGTTTCCGATATACTCATTTTTGGAATTTGATTCTCCACAAATTATTAAGCACAAGGAGACCAGACACCAGACTACACAATAGTTGTACTTCCAGATCAACCCAAACAGCATCTTCTGGACTCAACTCGGCGCAATTAAAAAAAATGATTTTTTAGAATGTTGGGAATTGATGATTAGAGTTAATTGTAATTGCCAAACACAGTTGCTAAAACTTTATTTTCAAATTAAGATAATGCCTGCGGTTTAATGCAAGTACTTACAATCAATTGAGTTGGGAAATCCCCCATGTGCTAATAAATTTCGGTGACGTCATGAAGTTAAAATATATAAAATGGCATGCATGGCAATGCAATTACATCTTGAAGAATTAAACATGAGGAAACATTAGTTTTGTAGCAATAACACATGCTTGCTTTCGTGATCCATGCCTGTAAAGTACCGTTTTAGTTAGATTTGCACTGAAATTTATCAGATATTGTTTCGTTTTATTAAATATACAAATAAATACAGCCGTTTAGTGTTATTCAGATTACCTGTGGTATTAATGTACAACTTTCTCAATGTTTTTTGTATTTTAATTATTTAACCTATAAAATTGCGTGGCGTCTACCGAATGCTAACTAAGTATGGCTATTGACATACATCTGTCTCCCTCACAACATGATAAAATGAGGTCTCAACTGTCACGTGTCTAAGTGGGAAGCGGAGGAAAAGGGAGGGTTCTCAACTCACCTGTAGATAGTCAAGCAAACCGTCTAGCTCAAACGGTTCTGATGTGGTGTACAAAACTCTGGTTTTAAATGTAGGCGCCAGAAGCCGCTCCCCACAAGACTAACCACTGTTATCCTGACTTCTGGATAAATGATGTAGGAGGTGGTGAGCAGGGAAATTTAAAGGGAAGGAAATTACAAAGGGGAAGAGAAAATAAGAGACTTGTGTAGCGTAATTCAAGAACTATAATGTGTTAAACAAAAAAAAATTGCGTGTGAATATTCTCCACCAAAAGGTATTACTAAGAGAAATTAGAATAGTGTATACCAAAGTAAATAGTTAAATAATAGAAATTACATCTTAGTTTCACGAAAAGTTGGTTAATATTGTTACTACTCAAAATGAAAATAATAGTAACGTTCGCAAGTCGAACAGGTTCTTTAAATTTAAACCCGCGGAAAATTAATGTTTTAAACTGAATTTAAAATTCAAGCGTTTCCCTTTCTACAAAGAAATACCTTTCATTTGTGTTGAACTGAAAGAAAAACATATGACGCTAGCAATGCGTTTAAAATACCCAAAACTAAATATATATATATATATATATATATATATATATATATATATATATATATATATATATATATATATATATAGTGTGTCAATTTAAAAACTTACAATAGACTGTATCTCTTGAATAAATGATGATATCAAAAAATTCTCTAAACCGTTTCTAGGGTAGAAAGGGGGAACCAAAATGACATAGGAGACAACTTACCCCAATCAACTCCCTACGCCACACCTACCCCAACTAAAAAAAATTAAATAGCGAACCCCTACTTGTAATACACCATTGGAAATCCTGTAAAAAATGCTATCCAGTGGTATAAATAAAAATTATACTTGAATGGCCACCGAGGTCACCAGATTAATAAATGTTAGGGTAGGTGGGGCGTAGGGGGTTGATTTGGGTGAGTTGTCTCCTATTTCATTTTGGTTCCCCCTTTCTACCCTAGAAACGGTTTAGAGAATTTTTTGATATCATCATTTATTCATGAGATATAGTCTATTGTAAGTTTTTAAATTGACACACTGTATATAAATATTTATGCGGACGTCACACAACGAATTTTACGGCTGGAAAATATAAAATTAATATAGAAAATCAATAGTATTTTATAGTAAAATAGAATTCTAGGTACATATTTTTGAACAGGTATCTATATATCTATAAATTATACTCTTAATATAGACTCTGCCAATTAAGTTTTCGCTGTATTAATTGCTAGTTCATGCTATACGTAAGGTAAAACTTGCCTACAATACCAATTTACCTTCACAGTGTTCCTAGAATAGCTAGGTAATCTTGATTATTAACTGTAGTAGTCAAATAATCAACTTCAATGTTGTCGTGAATTAATTTGTTGAAAAAATCTTTTCACTGTTAGTAATTCATGTTGATAAATTGTTATAAATAGTAGAGGTGATGACCCTAGTACATAAATCATACATACTTTGATTATAAGACAAACATATTGATTTAGATCTTCATCTTCCATTAAAAAATTATGAAATTGAAAATTGATACAGGAAAGAATAATTTGAGTGTGAAATAAGAAAACAAGCATAATTTGTGTTATGAAAGTAATTATAACAAATGGTGATGCAGTACGTAAGGTAAGACATATATTTATAACGTTTGCGTGAATTTGAGAATAAATAAGTCTAAAGTGCATGATTCATAACACGGTTGCGAATTTTACGGTTGGAAAATATAAAATTAATAAAGAAAATCAATAGGTAGGTATTGGAATCATCATCCTAGAACTGCTACGTATTAACTATATTAGCCAAATCATTCACCTTTTGCTTTGATAATTACGTACTATTGTTTATAAAATAGTATTCATTGGTGCTATACGTAAGGTAACATATACCTGAATCATTAATTTTATCAATAAATTTTAGAACTTCATTGATTACATATTAGGCAAACATTACCTAGTCTCAAATTTAATATTTGCACTAGTTGATGGAGTTTTAATATTGACAAGAATTTGCTATAAATAACGTGAATGTGATAACTCTGCAGCAGATCATTAATCTTGAATATTCACCTTTAACCTGTGATAATTACTTTGTAGCATTGTTTAGAAAAATTATTTGTCGCTGTACGTAAGGTAAATAAATATAAACTCTGAAGAAGCAAATTTTATCATTTAATAACATCCTGTAAGCTCCAGTTCTGATTTCATATTCTAATGTAACGCGAAATTATAAATATGTCTACTTAAGTTGGACCATATGGAAAACTTTTTTATTATTAGTTTTATGAAGAAAGTTATTATTCATAAAAAGTTCTGCATGGTCTAAAATCCAAAGCGCAATCATATATAAAAATTATATTGAAAGTATGCAATATGATTAAATGCGGATTTATGCATTCTAATGTTAAAGGATATCACAAACTACGGATGCATCCGGTTTGAAAAATTTGTTATCAACGCTAATGGAATCTAATAAAATAATAAATTAGAAAAAAGACATGTTATTCATTACAATACAATTTTAAATAAATCATATATAAAAATTGCATTGAAATTTTGCAATATGTAATGATGATTTATATTAAACATAAATGTTTAAGCCGATTATTTGCGTTTGTATACATTTTAAATAATGTATGTGATAATAAATAGAAAATAATGTTTTGGTAAATACGTAATTACTGCATTTGGTAATAAATATGTAATACACGGCTTTTCATTCATTCCGTTGAAGTGAGATGCGGCAGTTGGAAAGAGAACGTATTCGAGAAGTTGAGATGGAAACAACATCCCGCGCAATTAATGCATTTAATAATAAATAGAAAATAATGTTGCTGATAAATATGTAATACTAATAAAATAATAAATTAGAAAAGACTTTGATGTAAACTATATCATTTCTATTAATGAAGATAACGGTTTGAATTGAATTATTGCGCAATGTTCTTCTTATAACTATATTAATGTACATATTGTATATAAATACTATAATAAAAGATATTTTTTATGTATGGTGTTGTTTATTCCTACAGCCAGTTAATATGAAAGGTAAAATAAAAATTACATTGAAAACAATCAAACATTAGAGGAGGTGGTCCATCTATGTGATCAACGTCGATTGATTTATTCCAATCCTTCATACATCTTATTTTAACGCGTAACTGTCTATCCTCCTGATAATAAAGAGCTATCTTATTCCATATTGCAAGCAAATTTTTGGCACTTAATTGCAGCATTTTATATTCTATTACACGTCGAATATTTTCAATCATTGTTTCAAACTCGCAGATTATACGATCCATCTGAAAATAACGATAATAAATAAATGATTAAAACAGATTTGCATACTAACACTACAATTTCCGCATGCACTTCTTATCGCTAGCACAAATAACAAACGAATGACATGCACTTCCTATCGCTAACATAGGTAATAAACGAATATTAGATAGCTTGGGGGGGGGGGGGACGCAACTAAACTTTATTCTCATTATTCTGACGTCATACTCGCTATAAATTTGGTGGTAACGTAGTTTGATAAGTAGTTAATTAAAATCAATCAGCTGATATGGGTGCTGAACAAACGGGTTATTTCTGATACAGAAAATATACGGTGTATTGATGATAAAGCCGATTATTCATGAGCTGATACACCTGAAGCGGCGTCTAAAGGTAATGAGTATTGCGGTACAGACGTCTTATTAATATCTTTGTTGTAGAACGTTTATTATTAACATGGGCGCTATTTATCGATAATTCCATCGTACTCGAGGTAGGAAGTTCATTGAAGAATAATTATTTTAAACCCGTAGTACAATTATTTTGGACGACATTTACCGACATATGCAGTCTGCACTTTGATATGGAGGAATGGCGCGAAATATCGAACATTATAACTGAGCATCTAATACGTCAAGCTCTAAAATTTGACGAACTCGAGAAAGCTATCCATATAGGTTATAGTATAAAAATTGAATTGTTGTTTATTACCGACGAAGAAAAGCGAATCAGAATAAGCAGAGGAAATAATGCAGTATTATTATCCGAACAGGCAATTAACCCATCCTCTTCGGCTGTGGAGGTAATAAACCAGAAGCTGAATTGTAAGAATGATTATAGTAATTATTCGATTTATAATGAAGTAGCAAAGAATCTATATAATGTAGGTCTGAGCGATGAAGAAAGTGTATTATCTAAAAGAGGTCAAAATCTTAGATTGCTTTCAACATTAATAGGTCATAGTTATAATGTAAAAGATTATTCATTTTTCGCTGAAATTGTACTCATCTTCCCGCAAAAACTTGTCAAAGATATAGCTTTAAGCATTAATAGACCATACTTGTAAAATATATGTAAAAATAAACGTATATTATGAAATCAGTATTTTAACAGAGATTGATAGATGCCTTTAAAAGCCTATTAGAGTTTGATCACAGCTTCATCTAGTGGTATTTCAATTTCCAATTTCAAATCAATAACTACGTTATGAATACTCCCATTTTGACAAGCGCGGTTGACTCTTAAATTTTTCGTAACTAAGCATAGAACCTTCAGGCGAATTATAATATTGATTTCGAAAGATTAAATATCCTTCGTAAGCAACCACCTATTGGTTATCAGCGAAAACGAGATTTTGCTGCTCGTACGGGTATTTTCTAGTATTAGCATTTGATTTTACATTCGAAATATTTAAGAGATCATATTTTGCTGCACTCTCTTCCATGTTATTTCGCTTCTTGGTATGGAAAGTAACCTGTTGAAAGCCAGTACTGCTCTTCACAGCCTAAACCACTGACGTTGATGCTAGTAAGGTCGGATATATGAACAAATCACGAACGTGAAACTCAACTTGTATCCGTGAATTTTTGTCAATCTTCTGATAGATAGACAGCTTCATAGCATCATTCGGAGTTACATACGGAACTTTCCACGTAACCTTCGTCACGTTGATCTTAACATCCGTTTCACCGCTGTAGCAATCGACAGCGGTCTTGGATCGAACCAATACCAGCTACTGACGTATGTTGACTAGCGGCTTCGTATAACCCTCTGCCAATCCCAACACTTGCTTGAACATGCGATAAGCAAGCACTTTGATCTGCAGTATATGAGAATATCTTTTGATGGTGTAGTTAATGCCAGGTAAACGTACGATTTCAATCACCTGGTCGTCTAACATGAATCGAATCTCATCGAAGAGGAAGAAAGGTGCACTATTCGTGAGAGTATATGCTTTGTTTGCTTCATTAGGGGTTAAAGTACCTTCTAAATATGTAACACTACCGTAAGTAGCTGTAATGAGATCGGCTTTTTGCACAACTAGATTAATTTCATCGGAGTTGCTGTATACGTTTGTTGTGTACGGATGATAAGTTCGACGATCTCATTCCACGATCATATCTTCGTACCTCACCCGTGTGAATAAACTTTTCAGCGCTTCTTCGATATCGTCTTAATACTTTATAGCCGACATATTGTAGAAACTGTACGTCTTCCTCGGTTAACGATCTGCTCTCGTCTGCAGATAGAGACCTACTGCCGAAAATCTTCAGCCCCATACTTCTTCAGTTCCAATGTTATAGTTACCTTCTCGTTATCAAAGTCCTCTAATCGACCCTCTTGATTAACCAATTTCAAGGTTATCTATACGTCGCGTAAGTACAGGTAAATAAATAACTGTAGACGGCTCCTTGATTAATTTATAGCCGGGTGCAACGTGTATGTCAAACTCAAACATTGCATGCGACTGCTCACCGTTCCTGTATGCACCCCAGTTAAATTACACTCTACATGTGCATCTATAGCGTGAATTATTTGAACATCCAAACCAGATACGTGGGTGTGGCCTGACCTGTACAGCTTAGGTGAGAAGCTGAGCATGCGCCCAATAGAATACACCTGCCTAAAGTCCAAGTAATGTATAGATTTAACTTCACATTTGAAGGTATTATTGTTTGCTCTTAAAATAAAGTCGATCGTGTTACGCGAGTTAGTCTTACGTTGTAGAGATCTGTTAATCTCCACAATTTCATGTACACCGCTCGGAATCGTAACATCTTTATCCTCGCCAGTTTGCGTAATATAGTAAAACTTGTTACCCTCAAAAATATTTCGTATGGAAATGAAACCGTAAAACCCTAACACTCCTAACCCATACTGGTAATTAGGATCAAGTTCGATTGGCGGAAAATACGTTGCACTGAGCACGTTTCGCTCACCTGTCAACGCGAACGTTTGAGACATGACTACAAATAAACAAATAATATTTCAAGTCATTTATTATATACGAAACGTAAACATAAATGTCCACATACAAATGTATTATAATTTTGTTCGTTATCATAATTATATCTAATTTTACAATCTCTTAAATATCTAAGTATTTCAAGTAGTAGAGCTAAATCTCCGAAGCTATCGTAGTAGATGACATGACCGCGTTTCTTGAAAGCAACCCAATGAATACCTCTTCCTCAAAAATCGTCAAGGTTCACGATAACACACTCATTAAGGTATGGTTTATGGGGTAAAGCATCGCGCATAAACGCTCCTCTAAGGAATCGCACATCTTTAGCATACTTATTTAGACCGGAATCGGTTAATGCTCTCCGAGCCAAATTTAAAAGTGTTTTGGACATGGTTTCAAGTATAAAGCACACCCCTTCTTATGAGGGTGCAAATAAAGTACTTTGCCACTTCTTACAGCTACCGCCTCCATTGTTTGGTTATAACGTTGAGCCTCCTCCAATTGCTTTTTCGCCGCCGAAGCGTCGTTGACAGCTTTAGCTATACCGCTAGCACCACCGATGAGAGCACCTGCAGATGAGAGACCAGCGAACGAATAGAGGTATTAGGAATGGGAGAAAGTCGCTAGTTTTAGTTATAGGAATGATTCTAGGTAATTGCACCTTCTTCTTTCTGCCGGTAATCTTAACAGCCGATAAACTGACATCAATAAGTTTCTTCAGATTACCATCTTTAAGCAGACGTTTAACGTATTTTCGAGTAGGTTTTAAAACTCCACCTCTAAACGAGCACTTCTTTGTCTTCTTCTTCTTAGTACTCATACCAAACGTGGTTTTAAGCTTCACAGTGTTCGCTACGGCAAAGGGTATTGTAAAGGGCTTTGACTACGGTAGACACCGGCGGATTTGATTGCTATATCACCTGCTTATAATACTCATTCAGACGCAGTCGCTTGCAATGGATGTTCGAGATAGGGTGGTTTACCGGAAGTTAACGAAGACTCGTAATGCAATCAAACGAAAGCTGGAATAATTGAAGAGTGTAGAACCAGCACCTGCAACGTTTAGAACCCCTCCATCATTCGTTGAAGCGGACGTTATTGCTGAAACAGATCCTGCTGAAGAGCAGAAGGAAGAGCAGGTGGAGCCAACCAATTTAAAGCGATTACTCGAGGACGAGGGCGTTGCCTATGAATTCTTAGAGCAATATGATCCTTTGCGTCGCCACTATGTAGAATTACTGATCAGTCTGAACCAAGAACAAACTGATATTATATACGATCTTCGTTATGATGTGAACTTAGATAAAAGGGCCAGCGGAGATTCTCCGGTGGATATAGAAGGACCTAATCTAATTATAAAATATGAGATATATGAAGGCACTCCCATACTATACGAGCTGCTTATATTGAAAGAACCGAAGAAGTTTACATTGAGGGATGAGACAGCCTACGTCGATATTATAGATAAAACTAAGGCATATAAGAAGAATCACGACCCTTACGGAGTAATTATGGGCACCGAGTTGTCCAAATACAGGAAGATTATTAAGCCCCAAATCACCACTAAACGTTTCGGTCGCGGCATCATGAAGAATTTATCGAATAGAACGAAGGAGTATGTATACTGGAATACTTCTCGCTAACTTGTTCAACGGCTCAGGCTGTTGCACGCATCGAAAGTAGCAGGTCATACTGGACATGATTACGAAATCATTAGGATCGAAGAAGGGCTCCGAGAAGAATGTATAATTCCTTAATAATGTCCATCGATAAGTTTGGCAGACATTCATTATCGTATTTAAAACATGCAACTACAAATATCAAATAAACCTGGGATGATAATTACGATATGCAAAGTGGAAGACTATAAAATGTCTCTGAACCTAGAAGATGATGTTGCAACTAGGAGATACGTATATGAGACAAATTTAAAATTAACCGAAGATGGCAATTACGATACGAAAGGTAGAGGAGTCTGCAACGTCATCGATCCAATCCTAGATGCGGATGTAACCACCAAAAACTATGTTGATAAGTGTAAGGAAGTGCTAAAGCTTAAAATAAAGAGTGATATCGATTTATCGATTGCAAAATTATTGTCTGAGCGCGATCGTAAGCTTGAGGAGAAAACTAATCGTATATATGGTGATATAAGCATCCTCATGTGGGATATTTATAACATAGAGAATAAGTTACATTAGTAGTAATGTCTTTAAAGTTGTCGGTTGTTGAAGAATTGCATAAGCCTGCGGGGAAGAATTGCGCGAGGAAACGAACCATCGTCAAGCATCGGCATGATCTCTGGTAGCCGGATTTAGCCGAATTTATTCCGCATGCTAAAGAGAACCGCAATCATAAGTATATTATAACAGTGATAGACTGATATTATAAATATTTATGGACACGCCCTTTAAAATCGAAGAATGCCGACGAAGTTTGTCGAGCGATCACTTCTATTTTGAAAGAGGGCAGAACTCCGCATAACTTGCAATCGGATCAAAGACGCGAATTCCATAATAAACACTTTGAAAGGTTGATGAAGGGTTATGCAATACATAATTGCTCAGCGGATAGTATCAAAAAGGCAGCCATTGTCGAAAGGGTTATAAGAACTTTGAAAAATACAAACGATTTAGTTTTAGAGGTAAATACATGTGGTTAGATGTGTTGCAAGAAATTACATCTGAATATAATAATAAAGTGCATTCCACGATTAGAATAAAGCCTAAAGATGTAACTGTATCAACATATTTACCTATGTTTCATAATATTAAGGTAATGGGGACAGAAAAATTTAAAATTGGTGATTACGTCCGGATTTCTAAATATAAATCAATATTTGCAAAGGGCTACACTCCTAATTTTTCCACCGAACTGTTTAAGATTGCAAAGGTGAAGGTTGGTAATCCAGTAACATATTTACTGGAGAATCTCCAAGCTAAACCGATACTAGGTCAATTTTACGATAAAGAACTAGAGAAAACAGCTCATCCGGATATATTTCTCGTTGAGAAGGTGTTACAGCGTAAGAGGAACTAACTATATGTTCGATAGCTTGGTATGGATAAATCATATGATTCATGGATTAATAAAACAGATTTTGTATAACATGTATATATTATTTTCATGAAATCAATAATAATATTAACAATAATATAATTTTCTTAACCTATATCATAATATCAATAATGATGATGATAAATACTTAATAATAGTAATAAATAATTTCTTAACCTAAATCCATAGTAGCGGGGATATTGAAATGTCCCCAAGGCAGTGTATCGATACCATTAGGTAGCAAATACATCTTGTCATCGCGATTTGTTATGAGCCACTTTATGCAGTTCTATACTATAATCGTGGTAGCTTTTCGATATGATACTGCTTTGAGAGACGCTTGTAATATCCCCGCTTCTTCGGCATTTTAAATAATTATTAAAAATAGTCCTATCTCTTGCAACATAATCCCTAACACCTTTTAACTTCCTTACCTCATAATCCCTAAGTCTAAAGCTGTACATTTTAGATGTCAAAGTTACCCATTCGTTAATTCCACTTATTTCATCTTTCATCAAGCCAATTACTTCACCATTGCGTCTTGGAATGCTACAGGGTTTGTCTGCAGGAAAATGAGAAGTGTCGAAACCCGAAATGTTGCGTGTAAGGTCGTATACATCCCACATTTCATCTCGTACACCAGGCTATCGGTATCGATATATATATATATATATATATATATATATATATATATATATATATATATATATATATATATATATATATATATAAATAATTTCATGCAATCATCATTAAACTGACGTTGCATGAAATTATAGTGGAAATCCTACAATACTGCTTCAGAAATGTCTAAAATAGCCAGTTCCATAAATAGTGGCTGATTAAAGTAGATTTCCACCTTCGATAACTCGATAGCCATCAATTCCTCATCAAATACTTCTCTGCTGTGGAAATTCGGCTGGAACATGTAATAATTGGCTCCGTACCTACCATTCCACCTGGAGACAAGTTTGACAATCCTATGATTTCTAACATTTGCTATGGTTTTGCCGAAATTTGTGTTGTTCAAGAGTTTGTACAAGTTTTTTTTCGAAAGAGTTAGTGGATTCTGCACGCAACCTTGTGTTTAAGTTTATATATGGTTAGAGCCAACGTGATTGGTTGAAGTTAATCGCGCGATGAATTTTCTCAAACACAAGGCCTGCTTGAAGGCATTGCTTAAAATTGCGGCAATGAATGACATAAACAGTCTTAGAATGCAGCGTTGCGAGCAGTTTCCTGTTTTTACCACTAGGTGCGTTCAACGCAAAATGGAATGTATTTATGACGATTATGCAAGTTATCTGGATATAATAGCTACCTCTAAAATTAATGCTTTGTATGCATCATTCGGTAAATTCAAATTGATTCGTAGGTTAGTAAGTTTAATTCCCCCTCCCTAAGCCATTTGAAATCATCTCGCGGCATACTTTGACTTCGATCCCTCCATACAAATTAACCATATCTGTGTAAAGGATATAAGAGTATAGTTTGATGGAATCGTATTCATCCATGTGCTTATTGTTAGCCTTGCTATATTTATATGCAGCATTGTGTTATACCTCCTCTTATACCTTTTTCCACGAACAATAACATGTCAACATCGGTGAGCAGCTCAATTCTAACTCTAGCGTAATTTAACATACACTGCCAGGTGGACCGGGAGCGGTATAAAAGAATGCCGGATCTAACTTGTGCGTTACTATGCTCTTGTATCTGAAATTTTTGAATACGTCAGCAAGTAGAAGCACATCACATGTCAGATAAGCATCGCTGTAATGACCTAAATTTTGAGTTTGATACATTTGCCAAACGTTCTGAGCATGCATATAATCATTATCTGTGATATGTGATTGCCTCAACTTGCTGAAAAACTAATCTTTATGCGGAAGACAAGTTTCACTAAATTTAGTCCACGTATCTACATACGCATATGAATACACCCCTTTTTTAGTTGATATCTGCAGCTGCTCATCATTCAAATGACTTAACGTGATGCGTAAAATTTTGAAATCGTTAAATGATTAACATCCCGTAAATGCTCCCGTTCTGGTTTCTTATTCTATTGGAAGATATAAATTTCGTTTCTATGCAAATGTAATTACAAATTGCAACTATTCGTTTACTACTTTAATTTTATAATTAAAATGTAAACGTATGAATATCTTGTACACTTTCATCAATCTTAATAACAAACAAATGCATTATTTTAATAATTGAAAAATGTACGGTTTCCATGGCATAAATTGCTTTCCTGGTTCCCCCGAATGTGTTCTCTTTCTATCACCGACCAAGTTAAAAAGCTGCTCTTATTCTTTGTGACGTCAGCTTAAATATTTGTGATTGATATAAATTACTCAGGATGTTGTTTCTAAATAAACTTTATATTGAAATTTTTAAAGGTAGATTTAATGTTTATTGGCAAATACAAATTCCCTTTATTGCTTTAAAAGTTATGCTTTAGAATTAAGTTACATGTGTAATTACATATTTATTATTATTACCGAATGCAGTAATTACGTATCTATCAACATTATTTTATTACTTCAAAACACTGTAACTAGTATTTTAATGGTAAAATGTAAAGTTTCCACTGGAATAAGAAACATTAATTGCGCGTAAATTGCTTTCCTTGTTCTCTCGAATGTGTTCTATTTCTTTCATCAACCAAGTTGAAAAGCTGCTCTCATTAGTTGTGACGTCAGTTTAAATATTTATGTGGATATTGCAAACCTTCAATATAATTTTTACATATGATTTTATTTACAAATGCAAATAGTTTTAATTGTAATGCATAACATCAAAGTCCTTTTCTAATTTTTAATTGTAAAGTGTACGGTTTCCATTGTAATAAGAAACCATAACTGGAGCATTTACAGGATGTTATTAAATGATAAAATTTGCTTTTTTAGAGTTTATATTTATTCACCTTACGTATAGCAATAAATAATTTTTCTAAACAATGTTACAAAGTAATTATCACATGTTAAAGGTAAATATTCAAGACTCATTATGTGATACAGAGTTATCACATTCACGCTATTTATAGCAAATTGTTAACTATATTAAAACCACATCAACTGGTGTCAATATTAAATTTGAGACTAGGTAATATTTACCTATCATGTAATCAAAGCTATCCATCATTCACTGTGACGTCAGCTTAAATATTTAATGTTTAATATTTATTTCCGTCTCAACTTCTCGAATACGTTCTCTTTCGAGCACCGACCAAATTGAAAAGCTACTCATCATTCATTGTGACGTCAACTTAAATATATAATGGTTAATATAAATAACACATTTATTAGTAAATTAGTTATATAATGCGAGCAGGATGTTGTTTCCATCTTAAGTTCTCGAATACGTTCTCTTTGTAGCACCGACCAAATTGAAAACCTACTTAACATTTATTGTGACGTCAGTTTAAATATTTAATGTTTAATATAAATCACACATTTATTAATAATTAGTTTTAGAATGGCCGCGGTATGTTGTTTCCATCTCAAGTTCTCGAATACGTTCTCTTTCTAGCACCGACCAAATTGAAAAGCTACTTAACATTCATTGTGATGCCAGTTTAAATATTTGATGTTTAATATAAATTACACATTTTTTAACAATTCGTTTTAGAATCTACGCGGGATGTTGTTTCCATCTCAACTTCTTGAATACATTCTCTTTTTAGCGCCGACTAAATTGAAAAGCTACTCATTCATTGTGACGTCAGCTTAAATATTTAATGTTTAATATAAATCACTCGGTTATTAATAATTAGTTTTAGTATGCGCGCGGGATGTTGTTTCCATCTCAAGTTTTCGAATAGTTTCTCTTTCTAGCACCGACCCCAGCACCGACCAAATTGAAAAGCTGATCTTTATCCATTATGATGCCAGCTTAAATACTCAATGTTTAATCTTCATCACTCAAGATGTTAGTTTGAAAATGCAAATCCTTTTCTATTTATATTACTTCAAAACACTGTAAATAGTACTTTATTTGTAAAATGTAAGTACGTATACTGTACATTAGCAATTATTTTTTAGAATTCACGCTGGATGATTTTTCCATCTCAAGTTCTCGAATACGTTCTCCTTCTATCTGCCGCATCTCACTTTAACCAAATGAATGAGAAACCGTGTATTTACATATTTATTATCAAATGCAGTAATTACGTATTAACAGTATTTTCTATTTATTATCAAATACATTATTTAAAAATGTATACAAATGCAAATAGTCGGCTTAAATATTTATATTTAATATAAATCATCATTACAATATGTTGTAGACTTTCAATATAATTTTTATATATGATTTATTTAAAATTGTATTATAATACATCAAAGTCTTTTTTCTAATTTATTACTTTATTAGATTCCATTAGCGCTGATAAGAAATTTTTTAAAACCGGATGTATCCGTGGTTTGTACAGCTGATAACCTCATTGTAATATCTTTTAACATTAGAATGCATAAATTCGCATTTATAATCATATTGCAAATTTTCAATGCAATTTTTTTTATTGGTGCCTCATTTTACCTATTTAAAGCACGCCTTAGCGTGTTTAAATCGAACTTTAAAAAACGCGCGTTTTTTAAAGTTACCATGGCAACATCAACAACTCAAGAAACGTGAAGTATAAATGGCAATTTTTTTATTATTGATCTGATAGGAGTACCTTGTAACGTCAAATAAAATATTACTAACAAATTAAAAACCTTTATTTAAACATTATTTAACATTTTTAATTTTGTAAATGAAAATAGAAAGTACAGTTAGTATTGTTAGATATGTATTTTTTTATTTACATATTTTACATTATTAGTTCTTATTTCCTGGATAACTGGTCTTTAAATTTCTATTTCGAGCACTCCGGCTGGGCCGTCGTGCTCGGAAAATCGCACGTGTTTTGAAGACCTTTTTATCCACTTATACTTTAATATATTAATATATGATTGCGTTTTGGATTTTATACCATGCAGAACTTTTTTTGAATAATATCGTTTTATTTCATAAAACCAATAGTAAAAAAGTTTGCCATATGGTTCCAACTTAAGTACATACATTTATAATTTCGCGTTCCATTAGAATAAGAAATCATAACTGGAGCATTTACAGGATATTATCAAATGATAAAATGTGGACAGATTAGATTTGTTTTTCACAGTGAATAGTGTCTTTCAACTTGTATCTTTAGCTGTTACGCTCGCAATATACAAATAACTTGCAGTAATTTTGGTGTTCGGAATCTTCTGAAAAAATTTAATTTATGAAACCTTGATAGACGTCTGGTGCTACACATTTGTAGGATGTAAATGGTTACCCTAATTGTTGATACAGCAGCAAGATTAGTGTAGACCAATCCAAGCAGCATGTAGGTATTGGTAGAACGTCCACGAAATAGATTTAAATTTAACTTCTCGATCTAATTACCAGTTCTGAGCAATCACGAACACAGCAGTACTGAACAGAAAGTACTAAAAATTCTAAAAATGACAAAAGGAGAAAGGTAAGTAAGTATTACATAAAGTAAAATTTAAATCAATTACCCTAAGATTGCAGACGAGCACATTGAAATGGTACGAAATGTTTTCCAATAGTCTGTTTGTGTATCGGAGTTTTGATGCTGAGCTCGGTGGGTATTACGTTGATATCACCGGATTTGCAGAGGACAGTTAAGTGGTTCTCCTCTAGTGTTAGCTTGTTCATGGATGTTTCAAGCTTTCTGAAAAGTTCTTCGACTTCGGGCCGTACCTAGTTACTAATTCTGTATTACAAGTGTTGTGTAACTGTGGTTTCATATTAGTTGAGTTGATCAGCTTATTTCCAAACTGTGAAAATAGACCGATGAACTCAACTAATATGAAACCACAGTTACAAAACATTTATAATACAGAAACTTTGTAAGGAAAAGTTATGTGAAATGAAATTTTCTTTAAAAAACGTGTCTAGATTTTTTATTATCAAGTTAATCGTTATTCAGGTATTGAAAAAACTATCGCTAAATTACGCCTCGTATCAAAAAATTATATAGAACGTAATTAATCGATATGGTTAAGGTCTATATCTAGGTATTTTTATATTTTTGAAATATGCAGTTGTTTTAGAAATATTGGACTAAAACCAAAAGTTGCCACTACTCCCTCCCTCCGGCGATGGATTTTTCCCAAAATCTGATCAGCTCTAAGCCAGACGAAAACAAGTTTAAATTCAAAATATTAAGTACGTATATGTTTTCGTTCCGTAGTTATCGTGGATACTACACACATGACCACACGCCCGCACGCATGCAAGCACGCACGCACACCAACATGAACATGTACACTAAGACGAACACGAACACGCACACGCACACGGCCATTCCCTTGCATACGCACACGCACACACACACACACACACACACACACACACACACACACACACATACACACGACCATTCCCACGCATACGCACACACACACACACACACACACACACACACATACAAGTCGGGCAAAGAATGGCAGAAATGGGAAGGGACACGTTGTGGAAATGGGCGTGGCTGGACTTTGGAGTGATTGAGAGCTTCCGGGGCTCATTCTGTTAACGAAAATTCTCTTTTCCATACGTATATACGGAACAGAAATAAGTATATATTATAATTTCTTTGTTTTTTGTATCATATTATCTTTCGCGGTCCCGACTTTACCAGATATTTCAGCTTACCTTAATGTTTGTTGCCAGATTAGTACATGCAATTTTACGTTTTACATGAACCTTAATAAGATACAGTCGCCTCTCGTTAATTCGAAACTCGAGGGACTCTTAAAATATTACGAATTATCGAGTGCTTGAAGTATCAAATGTTTCGAAATTTTTGAGAGAAAAGAAATAAGACTTTGAATTATTGAGTGTTGATAATCAATTATTATTTATTAGCTGATTTTATTTAACAATGACAAAAGTTAAGAGGTACGTACGTGTACATATGTATTCATAATGTGAATTAATTAATCTTTCGAAAGAACTTTGTTATATTGGTTTGCTTCAACGCACATTGCTGCTGCTCAGACTGCTCAATAACTTTTTTTAAGAGAAAAGTGCCTGAAATGCTTTTTCATTACTTTCGTTTTGTAGGCAGAAGCTTTGTAAGGAGTCGAATGAGGCTCTTGATTCCTTAACTTACACCTCTGCCAAAGGTTCTGATGTATCGTCCTCATCTTCATCGTTGCTTTTTTCATTTGTATCTGTCGCAGATAAAATTTCGCCATCGGTTAGTGAACCTGAAACAGCAACACCTTCATCCACTTGAACAAAGTCAGAAAAACTCACAGCGCTGATGTCAACTAGGGGTTCTATTGCTGGTTCTTCATCATCCGTAATTATTGGAAGATTTTCCTGATCTTCTTTTATGAAACGGGATTTCTTGAAGCAGTTGAGGATCGTTAGGGGTGTTACAGCTCTCCATGCCTTGTCAATCAGTAAAATAGCCGTCAGAAGCGTGATATTCGTAGTTAGCTTCTTGTCGAGAGATACAATTTCTTTACGATAGAACGTCTTAAAATTATGGATGATCCCTTGGTCCAATGGTTGCAATCTGGAAGTTATATTCGGCGGAAAGAAGTTGAGTTCTACGTTGGACAATGTAGGAGGACTGTTGTGGACAGTGCAATTGTCTAAAAAGAGTAAAATTTTCCGCTTTTGTCGTTTCATTTCCCCATTAACTGTTAAAAGCCAATTGTTAAAAAGTTCTGCCGTCATCCAAGCTTTTTTGTTAGCACGATAATCAGTAAGAAACGATTTCACTCCTTTGAAACATCGCGGTTTCATGGCTTTTCCTATCACTAAGGGTTTAAGTTTTTCCGATCCGTCCATATTTACTGCAAGTAAAACTGTCAACCTCTCTTTAATATGTTTTTCCCCATGGCATTTTTCATCATTAAAAGTAAGCGTCTTGTGCGGTAAACATTTGAAAAATAGGCCAGTTCCATCAGTATTAAAAATGTCTCGGGCATCATAGTATTCAATGAAAGTCTTCAATTTACCGTGCCAATCTAAGCAAACTGCATCATTAACACTTCCAATTTCCCCACAAACTTTTTTAAACACAACTCTTTTTGAAATTTGTAAGCCACCCTTCACTTGCCCCAAAGTTTTTGATGCTTAGAGCAGACACGAACTCTTTTGCTTTTTCCTTTAACAAGTTTCCGCTAATAGACAATTTTTGTCCTCTACAATGTCTTAGCCAAATGACCAGGCTTCCTTCCAGACGAGGAAATTCACCTTTAGTAGTCCTTTTCTCTACTTCAGCAGTTTGAGCAGCATAAATTTTCTCCTTGTGGTTTATTATGGTTGAAAGAGTACTCAGAGGAATCTTAAATTCTTTTGCAACATCACTTTTCTTCTCACCTCCCTCTACTTTTTCGATTAACTTCTTCTTTTCAGCAATCACCAAGCATTTATACCTTATAGGACTCATAACTAACACAAACTTTTATTTAACCTGTATACAACCTACGAAAGAGTAACAGTAACTGAAACTTAACTACGTACTAATAACAAAAACAAAGGCTCGTGTACGATGATTTGAACTTGTTCTGCGACTTTGAATTGTCGAGTGTGACACCGATGAGTTCGAATTAACGCGTCGTTTTGTTACGTAGCGATGATTTTTTCGTTAGAATTACCAAGTGCATAAAAATGTATTGATTTAGTTCGAAATATAAATAGATTTTCTAGGGAACTCGTGATAACTTTGAATTATAGAGAGGTTCGAATTATCGCAGGTTTGAATTAACGAGAGTCGACTGTAGCTTGCCTCATGTCTGAAGACATTGTTAGGAATATTGCAAAACCATTTCATAGTCGGCTTAGCCACGCCAATTTCAAAATTTTAAATAAAGATTACTTTTTAACTGTAATATGACTTTTTTCTCATATAGATAATATTGGATTTTACCCGACTGTCGGTGAGTTTGCCTGAAACTAGCTTGAAACAGTATTGTAAATTTTTATATAACATCATTGATTAATTGAGGTATTGAAATTGTAATACAGATTATGTGGCTGTCACGAATATTATTGTTCTGGTATAAAGTATTAACAGACAAGCGTGTTGCTCTCCGGTCAGCGATTCCATTGTAACTGAAATTGAGTAACGGAGAAAACGAATAAATAAAAGCGCTCATACCATTTTTTGACACCTTGTATTTATTTAAGCATTTTTCCTTTTTAATTGCAAAATCCCTATGTCTATAATTACAGATCCACTTATACACTTAACGTTAGTTAACGTACTTAGTAACAAGTACTAATAAAAAAGCCATATAAAAAGAAAGATGCTATTTTTCGGAAAAATTACGACCGCAATAAAATATTTAATTGTACACATAAAAACGTTAAAATCTATAAAAAATGAAATTTTTATACGCTTTTGTAGAAAACTCCAACTTATATGATAAACCTGTAAGAGAAAAGCGAGATAAGCGCACCCTTGATAATATTTGATTTTACTCAGACAACAAATCGCTAACGATCGCTATACCTTTACAGTCTCTAACTTGATATAATGTAATTTTAAGTGTTATGAAGTTAAAGTTCTTTTATAGAGGTAATAATAATAAGTTTTTTAGTGATTTTAAGAGAAAAGTTATCCACGAACTAAACGAATCTGACTAGGTAAAATAATAAAATTGTAATTGCATTTTATTCTTAGTTTTAAATTTGAATTTTAAGTTTATCAATTAATTACTTCCCATTAGAATAAATTGGAAATTTAGTCACGTAACTATTTTCAGTTGGGATTTAGAGTGTATAAAATTGAATTTACAATTTACAATTTACAATTTACAATTAGTAAGAATTTTCTGGTAAATCATGGTATAAAATGTTTTGAACTTAAATCACGAGAACACTCCATTACATGCGTGCCGGGGAAACCCTCAAGTGTTAATAACTTCAGGTTTTGTGCTTTTAATTGACACAATTCACGAATTAAATTACTTGTAAGACATTTTTATTAACTCACATTAGTACTACAATAGTTATTTGTACACCAAGAAAAGAAAGTGGTGTTTTTTCAACTCGAGAGAGAGTTGATAAAACACTTCTCGTGTTGTACACACACTTTTTTCTAAAACTACATGTAATTAAAGAAATATTCAAGAAATTGAAATTAAAATGATTGTAACGTAACTTACAATAACCCTAAATCTTTTAGGTTGGTGTTATAATCTATAAAAATATCTTTGTCAATTTCTTTCATTAATTTCGTTTTGCGATAATGTTTATACATGTCAATAATATATTATTTATGGAATTTTAATTAAAGGTCATCGGTTAACTTTTAATGAATTGGTGAACACATTACTGAACTTTTAGTGTAACAATTTTGTGTAACGTAATACCAGGTGTCCCAGAAGTTTCTGACCCATTTTAACCGCAAATATCTCCGAACTCAGAAGCGATAGGGAGGTGCGGTTTTTACAACACATTTTCTTTTTATATATAGTTTTTTCAGTGTATTTAGTAAAACATTATATAGGGTATTTTATCTTTGATTTTTTAACGGAACACCCTTTTTTGTGGTTGTATTAAAAAGTACATTAATTTAAGAATCGTTCATTTATTTGGCGTAATATTAGAAAAGTTTTTAATTATTAATATGTAGAATTGAGAATGGCAATTTAATTGGCATTTCCTAGAACATATCTTTTGGGTGTAATATTACATAAATAGAGTTATAGTTCCATTTCTTAAAAAAAATGGATTTATATTATTGTATCCGCGCAAGCGTGAAGACTTTTAGGGGGAAATACACTTGAGTTATTCTGAAAGTTTTTTTAATTCACTTAATGATGAATATTACAGCTATAAGCATGATTTTTACTTAATTTTTTATATTTTGGTGCCATCAGATTTTGGTGGTAAGTTATTTTTTTTTCTCATTATATTTAAAACTAAAACCTTTGCTTTTTTTTAGGCACTTTTTTCTTAAGTACTTTTCTTAAGTACTTTTTTAAGTACTCACCTTTTAAGTACTCACTTTGCAATTATTTTACTCATATTTTTTAATGCATACTTTTATATGGAATTTTTATAATAATTATTTTTAATGGCACGTATAAGTCAGTAATTTTACTATTCTATTAATTTAAATGGCAAGTTTTACTTGAATTACATTTACAACGCAAGTTCTACATACTTTTACAAATAAATTTGGCGAATTAAACTTCAAGGAAATTCCATATTCTAAGGATAAATAAGCAAGACATTGACCTCACCAAATGAACCATTCTGCTTCATAGTTACCAGTTACAGTGTATGTACAGAACCGTTAAAAGGTAATGTTTTATATAATTTAGAATAGTTTATGACTTCTGATTTTTTACGTTTTCAATCATATATTGAATAAACTTATGTATAACTTGTTATTTTATTTTCATTTTGATAAATTGTTTATTATTATTCATTAACTAGGTTTAGTTGTTCCTATATAGATATATAAAAAAAAAGACAACATGGCGCTCGAGAATTTATCATTTTTTCACAATTTTTAGATAACATTTGTTTTATGAATTAAGGATAAGTGAAAATAATTAAACTTATGAGAAGCAGGCAGTATTTCAGGTATGTTAATTAAACTCTACATTAGAACCCTGTCTTATCTTAATTTACCGATGAGCCGACAGCAGTAGCGATTGATATTTAGTAATTTTTTTATTAATTAAAATTATTCGATCAATTACAATCAATTCATTACATCATCGCTTTTGTTTTAATATTATAAGTTGGCCCAGTTTTAGTGTTTATATATTTGTTGTTGTTAAATAATTTGACGCCCATTTTAATGTTACACCCTGTATATGTTGAGTCTATGGGAAAGCT
This sequence comes from Vesta saturnalis, assembly GCA_036346205.1. NCBI lineage: Eukaryota > Metazoa > Arthropoda > Insecta > Coleoptera > Lampyridae > Vesta > Vesta saturnalis. The sequence continues at coordinate 3,973,759 of JARFJB010000360.1, read as the reverse complement.
TAACTTTTCCCCTTTCCGAAAATGTATTACTTGTTGGAGTTTCATTAAAAACTAAGTTAATTATTTGATAGGCTTTTATGTAGGCAAAGGTATTCACGGGTGTTAATGTCACAATTGTGCTGTGAAATTTTAATGTCAGTGAACAACGGACTGTCAAAGTAGTTATTTCTGAATTCCTATAGGTGAATTTGGTTTGTTGTGAACAATGGTTCAATTTACTTTACGTGAAAAATCAAAAACTGTGTTATTGTTTGCTAAATATGTATCGATTACTACAACTAACAGAATATTTCGGGAGGTATTTAGGAAGAATCCACCTTCTAAAAACAGCATGAAAAAGTTATTACTTATGTTTTTTTTCTTATCCTCTAAGCATTAACACTAATTTAAAGACGGTACAATATTGTTTTATACAAGAGACACAAACCACAGATAGGCAGGCTTAACAATGCTAAGAATGGGGCGATATGAATTGTCCGCTAGCTCCTAGATCGCAGTCGGAGAGGGCGTGCGGTCCTTTTCGATAAGGAAAATTTTAGGATGTTAAAATCGGGGCGCCACTGACTCACTATTATACTCGCCCACCCTTGAGCCAGCAAGGGCTGAAGGTCGAAGCTCACGATCCCAATAGCCGTTCTTACCTGTCGTCAATCGGCAACTGATTGCACTCGTATATGAACTTACATGCTTAATCCGATAATTCAACAATCATTTAACACCATTAATCAATTAAATTTATTTATAAACACAAACACCAAGATCCGGTAATCCCAAAACCAATTTAGTTTTTACAACGATGGGACAATTCACGCTAAAGTCCAATTACAAATGATACAAAATTCTTTACAAAAATACACAAAGATAAATTAGTTGTAGTTATACATATATATCTTATCAGCCGCCTTGTACGTACAAGTTACAACTCGACTTCTGTAACTAAAATGGATGCTATCTGCAACTTCTCGCTTTATTTACGTTATTATAATCGATTCTGCAAAATAACTTGCGAGATCTTTAATTAATGATTAAACTTTACAATCCGGCAACACTGCTTTTAGATCTTATATTGCAGACAACATTGCTAACCTTTTATTTTGTTTTATACAACAATTATTACTATGACTACAATAAAAATAATAAAACGGTGCTGGTTGATTGGGTTTACACTGCTTTGTTTTGTTCATTAAACTGCATGAAATCATAATTTAGCTAGGATGAATTTTAATTTTATTATTTATTATGCATGCGTTTCTAACCTTACAAATTTTGCTTTATCACTGGGTGTTTTTTTTTGTTTACTTTACTAAAACTGAGTGAAATTTGAGTTGCACAGCTTGATGTAGGTATGACAGAAACAGTTTCCACACTTATAATTCTCGACGAAAGGATTCTAATTTTGTAATTTCATAAATATTGAAACGGCCAATAATAATGTCTGCATTGAATGAAAGCAGTACTCAGACGATAATGTAAGTATGAATCAACCATTCATCGGTAAACATGTATTCCTTATTGCAGCATGTACACGACAATAGACCTTACACACAATAAAGGCACTGATTGTACTTCCCTGATTACGACACTAACCTGCACAACTGTTGCGTTTGGTAACACTTCTACCGGTCTTCCAAGTCTCTGAATGACCCTCAATAACGAATGCTCGTACAATTCTGGAATAACCAGCTCGCACCCGAAATTGTAACTCGATATTGCGTTTGTGATTGCAATTTGTGATTAATAATAAAACTCGATAAGGAAAAGAAACCCTGTAGGATATTGTTAACTTTCTTTTTTTTATCCTCCTAAGGAGTGCACGAATTGAAATTAAATCAAATTATTGAACGGTAATCTTCCAAATCGTTAATGAGTGTATGGACTTGATCCCTTATATAAAAAAGGTAACGATTCACTGGTTAATTAGCCAATACACCTTGTTAACAAAAATTTTTATCGAAAATCTCAAGATGGCCGACGAAGGAAAAAGATAAAGAAAAAGGTCACCAAAACTATTCAAAATTTTTCATTATCAGTAGATAATGTTTAAATTTGTGAAGTGGTGGAAAGAATGTTTAAAGATGCAGATTCCTTTATTTAATTACAGAAACCTGTATAGTTCATTGAAGTAGAAATCTGATTTTTGTTAATGATTTGTTTCTCCATAAGATGATGCTACTAACTCTTAAAATTAAAATTTATATTTTGAATGTGTGTTTATGTGGTAATTTAAAACGTAACAAAGTAGCGCACTACATTTCTGCAAAAAGGATCACTGAAAAAGGAAAAATATCAAACACGTAATGCTGATATTTTTTTAAATAGACTTTTGCGTATTCCAGAAACACTAGAAGAACATAATAATCGAATATCCCTCCGCAAAATAGCATGCACAGCTGGATTGTCAAAATCCGAAATTCACAGATGTATGAAGGTATTGAAGATAACTCCTTATAAAATTCAGATACACCAAAAAATTTATGAAAAGGACTTTCAAAACAGAGTTATTTTTTCGGAAACGTTACTGGATTTATATAGAGAAGATTCCAATGTTATAAAATAAGTGGTGTAAATGGTATAAAAAATGTAATAATAAATGAATAAATAATATAATAAAGAAATAAGGGTAAAAGTAAAAAGTTCTCCAAAAACACAGATCGTTATAACTAACTGGAGATACTAACCATTCACCACAAATAATGCCTTTGTCCCAGTCGGTAAATTCAAGTGGGCCGATTCAATAATTTTGAATTGCTCAATTACCTTAAATTCTGCTCGATTATTTTCACTTAACCTAAATAATAAAAATGCAATGTAACACTAATAAAAATGATCTCGGACGCCAAGTTATTTTTTTTTAATTATAGATACTCGGAACAACTAAACCGAGTTTCACACTAAAAATTTTATCAAAATGTAAAACAATAAAAAAATAGCAACTATGTTTATTAGTAGTTAAAATTTAGGGTTAAATAAAATATGTCTTAAAAACTAATTGTAAAAACCATAAAATACTAATAGTCACTAAAAATAAATACCTGTACAATATATACAAAATCTTCTTGAGGATCCCTGGTATTATAAAAAAATGATGCAGAATTGCAAACTAAGATGACGTAATCCTTGTGTAATGTTGCTCAATTTATTGCAATAACAATGCTTTTATGTCATCAACCACACCCAACACTGGAATTATCCTTCTTATAAATTTGTCTTCAGGAAATGGAATAATCCGTTTAATGCATTCTTTGAAATTTTCAAATAAAAATTGCAAACATAAAATGAAAGCGTACGCAACAGTAAAATTAAATGCATACTTACAATGTAATTAAATTTTAAATCGAAGTAAAAATAAAAGTAAAATTAAAGTAACCGTAAAAAAAAGTGCCTGAAAAGAGCAAATGTTTTAATTTTTTGTATAACGAGTTAAAAGATATCTTACCATCAAATTAATGGCACTTTACACTAAAATTTAGATGGAAAACCACAACAAAGCTTCCTGCTTCAACATTCATCAGGAAGTAAAAAAATGGACGCTTAGGAAGTCGGAGGAGGTCAGATGATGATGATGACGCGTTGCGCAAATCAAATGATCAGAAAACAATAATTTAAAGTGGGAATATAAATCTTTAAGGAGTATGCACTGTAAACCCCTAAAACGAAATGCAAATTAAGTTGCTTACCTCATACCCATATTTCAATAATTAAAAACTTTTTTCTTATATTTACTACTAATTGAACGAAAGACCTTAAATTAAGGTATATTTTAATACAACTCAAAAAGGGTTGTTAGAATGTTATTCTTATAGTGTCTGATGAAGCTGCGTTTCACATAAACGGCCGATGTAATAAACATAATTGCCGCATATGGGGATCTGAAAATCCAAGGTTAATTGAGGAATATGAAAGAGATTCACCGAAGTTGAACGTTTTGTGTGGTGTCAAATGAAAAAATATACGGACCGTTATTTTTCGAAGAACAGGAAATTACTGGCAATGCCAGACATGTTACAAAAGTACTTATACCCACAACTGGAACAAGGCGACCTCATAAACTCATGTTATTTTCAACAGGATGGTGCGCCGCCACATTAATAACTTGTGGCTAGAAATTATTTAAGAGAAATATTAGAGATACATGGATTGGCAGAACCGGACCAGATTTGACGATTCCAAAATTTTTTATGTGGGGTTTTATTAAAAACAGATGTTATGATCCTATTCCTGAGACTCTGGAACAACTGCGATGTACCATTGTCCGAGTACTTCAGGAAATTACCCCAGGGATGTTAAGAGGTTCTTTTCACCACTTGTTATTTAGGTTGCAAAATGTATAGACCAAAATGGACAACACTTGGAACACCTTAAAGATGTTTATTAGATTAGCGAATTTATAATGCTTACTTTAATAAAATTGCGTTTTCATCTTTCAAGTTTGTCTTTATACCTGCTTCTTCTTCTTCTTCTTTCAGCCTTGATTTATCCACTGCTGGACATAGGCCTCCTCCAGTTCTTTCCATGAGTTCTTATCTCGGGCGATTTTCATCCAATTTCTACCGGCAAGGTTCTTGACGTCGTCGATCCATCTTTTCGGGGGTCTTGCTATGCTTCTTTTTGTTTCACGGGGCCTCCAGTTTACTATTCTATGTGTCCATCTTTCTGTACTTTGTCTTGCTATGTGGCCTATCCATTGCCATTTAAGTTTTGCGACACGGTCCATTATATCTGTTATTTTAGTTCTGTTGCGAATAGTCTCATTTCGAATTCTATATCTCAGGGTGATACCCAACATAGCTCGTTCCATTGCCCTCTGTGTGACACGTAATTGTTCTGTGGTTCTTTTTGTCAGAGCCATCGTCTGCGTTCCATAAGTTGTTATTGGTAGTACGCAGCTGTCGTATACTTTGCGTTTCAAATTCATGAGGATGTCTCTATCTCTCAGTATAAAGCTCAATTTTCCAAAAGCTACCCATGTTAAGTGGATTCTGCGTTTAACTTCGGCAGTTTGATTTTGTTTTCCGAGTTTTATGGTATGACCAAGGTATATATATATATATATATATATATATATATATATATATATATATATATTGATCCACTGTCTCTAGGGGAATATTATCGATTAATAGTACATTTTGATCGTTGCTCATTAGTTTAGTTTTAGTAAGGTTCATCCTGAGACCTACTTTTTTCGATTCTTCGTTCAGCTCTTTCAGCATATTACTCAGTTCTTCTATGCTGGTACTAACTAATACTACGTCGTCGGCGAATCTCAAGTGGTTCAGATAAACGCCATCGATATTTAGACCTTTGTTGCTCCAGTTTAGTTGTTTGAATACATTTTCCAACGCTAGTGTAAATAGCTTCGGCGAGATGGCATCTCCCTGTCGAACGCCTTTCTCAAGTTGAATTTTTTCCGTTGTCATGTCATCTATTTTAATATGGAACGTAGCTTGCTCGTAAATATTTTTAATGGGTGTGATATATCTCGAGTCTATCCTTGCATCTTCCATTGCTGTCAGGAATGCCCAGGTTTCTAAACTATCGAAGGCCTTGTGATAATCTCCGAATGCCAGGTATGATGGGATATTATACTCTGTAGTCTTTTCTATTAATGTTTTAACTGTTTGTAAGTGATCAACTGTGCTGAAACCTTTGCGGAAGCATGCCTGTTCCTCCGGTTGATATGAATCTAATTTTTCAGTAAGACGGTTTGTTATGATCCTAGTCATAAGTTTGTATAAGTGTGACAGCAGGCTAATCGGTCGATAATTTTCTATGTTGGAGGTATCTCCTTTTTTGTGTATTAAGATTACCTCTGCGTCTTTCCATGCATCTGGTATTTTTCCTTGTTCATTTAGCAGTAGTTGTATGCCATCGAGGGTTTCTCTACCTATATTTAACATTTCTGATGTTATTTTGTCTTCGCCAGGCGCTTTTGCTTATTATTTTTCTATAAATGGTAGTTATCAACAACCATAAAAAAAAACCGAATAACTCACTTAGTTTTTAATGAAACCACAACAAGTAATACATTTTCGGAAAGGGGAAAAGTTAAGCTTTCTCATAGAGTCAACATATATAGGGTGTTCCGTTAAAAAAATCAACTATAGTTGCATTTGAAAGAGAAAAAAATATGAAGCAGTTATAAATGGAATTTTTAATATGGTGTTAATTCCAATTGCCTGCGTAGCACATTTTACATGCCTATATGTAATGAACAAACATCTATGAGGTATATTACTAGGTCTTAATCCTAAGTATTTGTTAAAAATGTTAATGCAATTTATACTTGTGAAGTTTTCCTTCGTAATTACAAAACTGCCATGGCACTTTGTTTTAGTGTTTGGTATTTTAATTAGAATGACATCTTTATCAGTAATGTCGTCAATTGTCATTTTGATTAACTCATGGCATCGACAGACTCCTGTAACTCCAATAACCAAAACTGTCTATAACTGAAGAGTTAGTGGAGGATAAGTACATGTACGTAATAGCTTCATTAGTAAAGATTCATCATCAGGAGCGCTTAAAAACTTGTTTACATGTTCTTTTGAAAATGTATTTGATTTTTTCGGCCTTTATCCCTCAGACTACCTCTTTAGAAATGTAACTAATTTAAAATACTTACTAATATCAATATTGTAATTTAAATTTAGTGTAGTTTTAAGCATAGAGTATATTGACCATGTGGACGATTTTAAAGTTGCTGCTTTTTCGGTAAAATATGCCAGTAACACGTTTTGTGTGTAATTTGTTATATTTTTTTTCAAGCACCAAATTAGCAAATGATCTTTTTCTTTCATATCTCTCCGTAGACTTTTTTGGTAATAAATTCGCAATAGTTGCTGTTGCAAGTTTTCTTAGTTCGTCACTTTCCATTTTATTTAACGCAATTAACACATTTAGCGCCACGCTCTAATTGGATATTCGCTCCCTGGGACCACTGATTTGAAATGCGTTTTTTTTTTAATAAAGTTTTTTGTAGTATATTATTGTATTTTAAATCTTATTTTTCCCTTTTTAGCGATTTTTTTTAAATTTTTTTAGTGCCCACCGGTGGTCACGTGGTCCCATGATGTAATTTACATTGTAGGACCAAATGCCCATCGGTGGGCATGCATTTTATTATTTGTTCTGTTTCAGATTTTGAACAATAATGGCAAAAAGAGGTCTTACAGAAGCACAGTTGGTTCTGGAACTGGACAATTTGCCTAATAGTGATGCAGCAGATTACTCTGATGACTCCACTGCAGACCCTATTTTCTGCAAAAATGAAGAAATCTCCAGTTCAAGTGAAGATGAATCAACGGAGGTTGAGAACGAGGACGAAGCTGCTAAAGTTGTTCCTCTAGCGGATATTTTACCAGAAAGGAGATGGGAATCTGTGGCCGGGGATAGAATGACATTTCCATCTTCTGCTGTCCAGACCGGGGTTCCTGCATATGTAACCCAGAAACTTCGTGAAGCATGTCCTATATTATATTTTGGGCATTTCATTGATGATGATGCAATATCATTGTTAGTAGAAGAAACTAATAGATACGCTGCGCAGAAAATTACAGTCAATGATACAGCAGAATATCGAACTCTCAGACTTAATAAATGGAATAACACTGATCCTGCAGAAAAGCGCAAGTTTTTGGGCATCGTCATTTGGATGGGGCTAATGCACTTGCCCAAACTTAGAGGCTACTGGGGTATGAAAAGAATCTAGGAAAACGGAATTCGGAAAATGTTGAGCCGCATAGATTTGAGTTGTTGCTCACGATCTTTCATCTATCAAATAATGAGGTACGCGTGAACCCAGAAGACAGGCTACACAAATTTTCTTAAATTTTTAAATATTCTCGAACAGAAATTCAAGCAATCCTATTATCCCGAAGAAGAAGTGTGTATTGATGAAAGCAACGTACCATTTCGAAGACGTATATATTTCCGACAGTATCCTCCTAATAAAAGACACGGCATTAAAGTTTTCAAACTTTGTGTAAATGGAAGATATACCTGATCGTTCAAAATCTACACAGGCAATGAGCGAATACATGATGTATCTGTTTCCGAAAAAATTGTAAAAGCGCTAATGGACGGACCACTGGATACAGCTAGAGCTCTATATACAGACAACTGGTACACAAGCGTTTCGCTGTCTAATAGTATAATCCAGCGGCAAACACATTTAGTCGGAACCCTAAGATTAAATAGAAGAAATAATCCTCCAGGTGTGGTGAAAGCAAAATTGAGACAAGGTGAAGTCGCAGCCCAACAAAATGAAAATAAAATCATAGTCTGCAAATGGAGAGACAAACGAGATGTCTTAATGCTGCCTACCAAATCTGTTGAATCCGTGGCTATAATAAATCGAAGGGGACAAGAAGTTGATAAACCTGCAATGGTGGTTGAATATAACAGAGGAAAGGCTTGTATTGACCACTCTGACCAGATGGTATCATATGTGAGAAAAACCGTAAACTGGTATAAAAGACTAGTTTTCATTTTGTCACATCGACAGCTATGGTAAATGCTCTGCATTTGCATAACAAAATAAATAACAAGAAAATGGGCATCGCAGAATCAAAAGAAGCTATCGTCGACCCTCTAATTTACCAGGATTGTAATCCTAGGCTACCAAGACCTTCACTTTCAAGCCAAAACACCTGAAAGAATGTGAGGGTCAAAAAGGGGTTACCAGAAAAAGGTGCAATCCGTGCTATGAAACTATCTCAACAAGTTCCAGCAACTTTTTCTTTTGAATAAGCTAAATTTTTACTATTTTTTTAATTGAATTTGGTTAGAATTACTTGTTGTTGTTTCTATATAATAATACAATTTCATTTATTTTATCTTTGAATAAGTTTAATTTATATTTTTTTTTTGTTGAATTCGGTTGGAATTACTTGTTCAGTTTATTTGTTGTGGCTTTCAATATTAAAATATAGTTTCATTTATATTTGTACAATATTTCAATATAATTTCATTTATTTTTGTAATAAAGTATGTCAAAATTACAAAATATATAATTTTTTTAGCCTTCAAAGTCTCACCCGGTAATAATACATATTATGGAACAACCAAAGAAAATAGACGTACTAACTTAAACATTTAAATTACCAAATCAGTTTAATTTTAATTTGAAGATTCTCATTCACTTGAATTTTCGATTTCATTTTAGATTTGTTTTGATTTCATTTTCGATTTGTCTCGATTTCATCTTCTGTTTCATATTCGATTTTATTTTCGATTTCATTTTCGATTGTATTTCAGATTTCATTGTCGATTTCATTTTCGATTACAATTTCGAATTCATTTTCGTTTTCATTCTCGATTTCACTTTCGATTTCATTTTCGATATTATTTTCGATTTCATTTTCGATTGTTTTCTTTTTCTATTTCTATTTCATTTTCGATTACAATTTCGAATTAATTTTCGATTTCATTTTCGTTTTCATTTTCGATATTATTTTCGATTGCATTCGATTTCATTTTCTCTATTTTCGATTTCATTTTCAATTTCATGTTTGATTTCATTTTCGTCATTTTGCTTCTTTAATGGGGCCTGGGAGCTTTGTAACAATGTTACATTATTTAGTTCGGCGTATGGCATTAGTTTGAGGATGATTTGCCCTTTCTGTAACTTCGCCTTTTCCCAGATATGTTAGACCAGTTGTCTCAACCTCTTTATTGTTCAAATTCACTATTGTCTGTTACATAGTTATTAGCAATGATCTCTTGATCAATATCACTGTAATCTCAATTGTTATCTGCAGCACGAAAAGCATATAAATCTTCTTCAGTTATTGATTTCACTGATTTCGAGTTTATTTTCGATTTCAATTTCGATATCATTTTCGATTTGTTTTGATTTCATCTTCTGTTACATTTTCGATTTCAATTTCGAATTCACTTACGACTTCATTTTCGTTTACATTTTCGATTCATTTTAGATATTATTTCCGACTTCATTTTCGATTGTATTCGATTTCATTTTCGATTTCTATTTCTATGTCATTTTCGATATCATTTTCGACTTCATTTTCGAATTCATTTTCGATTTCATTTTCGTTTTCATTTTCGATTTCATTTTCAATTGCAATCGATTTCATTTTCGATTTCATTTTTGATTCCATTTTGCGATTTGATTTTTCTATTTTCGATTTCATTTCCGATTTCATTTTCAATTTCATGTTCGATTTCATTTTCGTCTTTTATATCAGAAAGACCTTTTGCTTCTCTGATGGGTTCTGGAACAATGTTACATTATTTAGTTCGGCTTATAGCATTAGTTTTAGGATGATTTGCCCTTTCTGTAACTTCGCCTTTTCCCAGATATTTTAGACCAGCTGTCTCAACCTCTTTATTGTAAGGTTCTGAACTTTGTTGAAATTCACTATTGTCTGTCACATAGTTGTTAGCAATGATCTCTTGATCAATATCACTGTAATCTGAACTGCCATCTGCAGCACGAACAGTATACAAATCTTCAGTTATTGACTTAACTTACTAAAATATATACTTAAGATGAAGAATTCGGCAACATGCTACTGCACTTAGACAGTTTGTATATCACAACTATTTAAAAAAGTTTTAACGAAATCTGTAACGTGTAGGCACGCACTTTGAGAAATCTGTAATAATAATGATGCAGTCACACGACCAACCTTACAGTCAACTCACTACCGCATTCTAAGAAGGTGAAAAGCCGGACACTCTCACCTAATTCCAAACAACAAAATTACACGGGAAAGCCTGGCGGTACGTGTGATCTAGTGTTAAAGCAAATTATTGTAAGGTTAGTATAATGTTAATATTACGTCTACTTAATTATAATTAACATATTTGTAATAAGCTCTGGTAGGAATCAATACTTATTAACACAGGTTTCGAGTGGGAATGAATGCCACGTATTGATATGTTATCAACAAAGGTCAAATGTTGACTTTAATTCACATAGAACTAATGCTTGCATGAGTAAAGGATAAACAATACAAATCCGCATATGTAAGATGCTAATACACGAAGAAAAGTACCCAGAAAATAGCAGTAGCATTGGTATTGAATCATTAGAACATATACCAAAAGGTATGATAAAAATTATGTTGAGAAATTATGTCAAATAGACACAAGTTCAAGATAATACGTAGTTCTAAAAACCGTAACATATATGACGCTTCCCCAGCAAATAAATTTATCTGCACCCAAAAGAGAAAGAAAGAAGATTCTATACACAATAACACACACCATACATACAATAGCACAACTCACTAGCAATTCAAAGTCTAAAATAATTAGCCCAGAACCATTGTAAACTTCTAAATGCCTCAGAACAACACAGAACAACATATATATATATATATATATATATATATATATATATATATATATATATATATATATATATATATATATATATATATATATATATATATATATATATATATATATATTAGGATATATTTAGTTGTTTGTGCCGTCTGAAGAAGTAACCTCCAAATCAGCATTCCATTTAGTATTTAAAATTGATTTGTATTGCACTGCATAAAAGAAATTAATGCAAGCTTATCGTGCACAAATTACTTATGGTATAATAGTTATACTTGTACAAGAACAAGTGTAATGAACGTTGTATTACGTCACTCGCGTTACTAGAGGTAGAGGTGCGGGGTAAAAAATAGTAATAGGGAATGTTTCGCTTTCGGCCGGAATAGGTCAACATTTGTAATTATGATTGCATTCAAATCTCAGAAGTTTAGTAAAGATCACCACTGGTGATACAATCATTGCAATAAAAAAAAATTTAACAGTTGTTATTAATACAGCCAACATATAGTAAAATTAACTGACTACTGGTCTTCTTAACATTTTTGGAAGAACTTGTTGAAATTTTTCGTACCTTCTATTTCACAGGGCAAAATGATAGTACTTTCTAAAGTTTTTTATCTAAAAATGACTGTTGAATGCAATTGTCCGAATTGGTGGTGGCGAGATCAGCTTTTCTTAAATTTCTGTCTTTCACTAATACCTGGTACGAGGATGGTTACACTTCTTACTCATTTATATCTCTCTCACGTTTTTCCAGATAAAAATAAATAACTCGAAACATTCTACAAACCCAAAAACTACTATACAACAAATTTCACACGCACACGCACACGAACACGCACACGCACGCGCACTCGCACACGCACACGCACATGCACAGGCATACGCACACGCACAGGCAAACGCACACGCACACGCACACGCACACGCACACGCACACGCACACGGGCACACACACACACACGCACACGTACACGCACACGTACACGCACACGCACACGCACACGCACACGCACACGCACACGCACACGCACACGCACACGCACACGCACACGCACACGCACACGCACACGCACACGCACACGCACACGCACACGCACACGCACACGCACGCACACGCACACAAACACGCACACGCACACGCACACGCACACGCACACACCCACACACACACACTCGCACACGCACACGCCAGTTCACACGCACACCCACTCGTCTACAATGTAAGTACCTGTTTACACTTTCAAGGTGTTTGTACCACGTGGAGTAGGAAGTTGTTACCCTGTAACGTGGTTCTACAACTGGTGGCTCCGGCCCAAAATAACTCTACCAGAATAAAATGTACTAAATTTTATTCCATCCAACCCCAGTATTAATTATTAAACATAATTTTGTATACTCCACTTCCATTTCACTTTATTTAAAACTTTAAGTTAAACTACTTTCATTTCATTTCCAGTGTAACTTTAGATCATTACAGTCTTCCATAGATGCATTTCATACAATCACTTTTATATCACAACGTTCAATTTAATTTAATTAACATTAGTCTACATTCACAAAATTACAAATTTCATAGAGTAAGCAATCACCTGATTATATCACATTGCAAATGTTGGTGTAGGCCAAGGCCAATCCCAACCTGTCGAGATATATAAACATTCCATTCAACCGTATACAATTATCTTTATTTAATTTAATATCCTCCACCTCACAAAGATTTCATCCCCATATATTGACTGGTTAATTACTAGCTAATTAATTATTTCAAATGCAGGTGATAAAGAATTAAGTACCTGATCGAAATTGTAGTCCTTTCTCGAAAAACTATTTATCGGAAAATACACTTTCCACCGATACTCTCATACACCAGCAACAAACCACCTTATTAACTTTCAATTAATTTTTGCAAAAACACAAACCGCGAAAACTGAAGAAACGCATTTAGGTTTAACAAAATTTGTTATAGATAACGCCGAAACCCTAACTACGACGACAACCGATCACGGTCGCTAAATTGGAACTAGAACGCCGTCATTTGAATCTTCAGGGATACTAGAATTACTGTTAATTTTTATATCTTATTTAAGATAACATTATGTTTAAATTTTCTTTTTTTAATATTGAATGTATACAATATATTTCCTAAACACTTCGTGTATTAATCTATTCTAACTACAGGCAACCTAACATACCTTCAGTGTTGAAAATTGCCAACCAAGTCTTTCCCCCCCTTGAGAGAACTGAGCTAGCAAACCAAGGGAATTAGTAAAATAATTATTGTACACTCATGAAGGGTGTTTCAACCTACACGCACACAAATGCACCCCTTCATATACACACGCTCACGCACACGCACATACAGGCACACGCACACCCAGGTGTACACCCACACGCACAAACACGCACACGCACACCTACACGTGCACACACATGCTTACGCTCACAGATACGGACACGCACACTCACAGGCACACACACGCACTGGCAAACGCATAGGCACACGAATAGGCACACGCGCCCGTACCCGTACACCCACATACACACACGTGCACGCGCGCGTTCACACACACGTACCCACACGCATAAGCAAACTCACGCACAGGCAGAATTCGGACACGTACACGTACACGCACACATGGGTACGCACAAATTTACCCACACACACACACACACATGCAGCACACAGACACGTACACCTACGCGTCCATACTTACGCGCACACGCACGCGCACACGGATCTACACGCACTCGCACGCGTACACAACCTCACACACACACACACACACACACACACACACGCACATTTACATGTGTACAAACACGCAGGCGCACACGTGTTGTCAATCCGTTCACTGAGTCCTAATGGTACAACAACGTGATATCATACCGTCAATTCTAAACTATGATATGCACTTAGGTAAGTACTATTTACATTTGTGGAACGTTAAGAGCGACATTACACGTTCCAAATGTGTACAGGATGGCCCATGTGACTCGCAATATTGGAAATGTATTTGTAACTGCTAATTAAGCCGCAATAAATGTTTCCTTATCTGGTTTTAGATGGGTTTTTAGTTAACCCAGTTGGATGGAATATTTTGCAAAACCTTTGTTAGCAATAGTGTTAGTGAATTACAAAGACTGGTCGTTAATCGTGATTGTCATCTCGGTGGCTCTAATCGTAACCCAACCGATTACATTTTACTCATTAGTGTTCAGATCTTATTTAGCTGCAGAACGAGTTTAGAAACCTACAAAATAAACTGAAATTGAAGCGATGAGAACAGAAGCATAAAAATGTAAACTTGTTTCCAGGATAAGTTAATTATCATCGACGATTTATTCACATTTATTTAGATTAGCTTGGTCAGTAGTTAAATTATTAAAAGTACGTATGTGCTACTCTTGAAGTAACAAGCACGTCATTTGCTATTATTTGGGCCAGTAACAACTTCACAAATTAAATATTATGTGTAATAAACTACATAATTATACGATGTTTGTCTTTTTTCTGATGCCTAAAGCCTTTTGAGTCAACCCTTCACAAATCACGTAACATGAATAATATTATTTTCCCTGATCTAGGTCTAATAATAGAAATTAAACGCCTATAAATCATAACAAAGAAGATAAGTATAATATAGCTCTTCGAATTCGCAATATTAAAGAACTGTGTAAACGGGTATATTTAAATTCGAGGTAATAAATAATTTTTACAGTCCAAAAATCTAGAAACAGGAAGATGATCTTTTCAAATCTTACTAAGACTCCTTTAAAACGTTTGACTTAATATTACACCAAAGTCTAGGACCGTTACTTTTATACGGAATTGTGTAATAACAATAAACTTATCTCAAAAAGTATCACGTCTGAGTGTTATCAACTACCTTGGGAAGACTATTAAACTTGGAAAACAATTTACTAAACGAATCAATGCATATTTACAAGTATAAATGTTAAAGCTAGTATCTGTAAAATAATTTTACTGGAAGTAGTTTCCACCGCAGGCACTAGCTCATCCTATGTTCCACACATTCGTGGTAATGAATCTGTTATATTACTTCATACTTTCAATTACTATATACTATATTGTATAATATTACTACGAACATAATCTAGCGTCTAATTTGCTACACCGCATGTAACTAATTGAACTATAAACAAGTATGAAGATAATTTTAACGAAATCCTATGCTGTTTATATGTTTAACCAAATTATTGATCATAAGTAGGAATATGCGCCAAGATAGAAATAGAATCTCGTCAGAAATTTGATAACAATTCAAGACTGCGTGAAATTCTATATATTTTAGAACAATTTTGTGGGTATGTTATTGTTGGATGGAAGTTGATAAACTATTGCTTACCAGGTTATTGAGGTTTTCTTTTTTAACGGAATGTCCAGTACATTGCTGTATATTTCAAAAGACAAGTAAAATTCTGGTCAAAATTTACTTTTAATTTATTAATTTATCAACAAATAAACTAGAGAATGGTGTCTTATAGCAGATGTTGAAATACGTTCCATTTCTGTTCATGACGGTTTTGAGCAAGTTATGCTTTCTGATAACTAAGATGTGCCTCAGGATTTTATATACAGTAATTAGGTGAAGCATGTTGTAGTTCGTTTAAGTTTTTATATCGCTCTTTATAAACCTTGTCCTTCTAAAAACCCCATAAATAACAATCGAGCGATGTAATATTGGGGAAACGGGTTGGTCATAAGATGGGAGCCCTTGAAGAGGGGCAATATCTTATTGTAAGATCATGTGCTGCCGATAAGCCAAGTTAAAGTTGACTAGGAGACTAAGAGACAACATTGGTTCAGTGAACTAACCCAGCACAAATCTAGCTAGTGGTAGAAACACCTGGTGTCATCCCTTCCAGGTAACAATTTTCTGAGCATTGTAGACAATTCTATCACAGGGCCGCAGAGGAAACCAATTACATTTAAGCTTGACCCGACAAAGCATAGGTCGATTGTCTGCGTGTGAACACTATCCCAAGGACTAATTATACAAGTTCAACCACGTTGAATGGGATATTACACCTTACAGAGGGCTGAGGAATGTATACGTAAGATAATTTTGAGTAGTGTATGATTGAATGTCCTACAAAGGTGTTAGTCTTGGTATTGTAAATTTTAATTAGGCCATACAATCAATTTCCACCACTATTCTTTAAATCTTTAGAATAAAATAGTATGGAAAAGGTTGTAAGATAATTTGCTTTTTCTAATTGTACAGTTAAAAATAAGCAACTGTATAAATTAAATTATTTCATTTAACTTAATCTTTTATTTAAACTACAATAGTGCTTACCCCACAACTTTATGGAACCAAAAGTCAATGCAGATTAGCAGTGCTTTATTGGATTTCTTTGTTTTTTTTTTCAAGGTTTGCACAGGTTAAGAATAATACAGATTCACGTATTTCCGCTACGTTCATAACGATTGGTCTGAGAATTGTTTATTTTGCGGCAGACCGACAATAAAATTTATTTGCTTATAGTTCATTAGTTTCATTGAATATACAGTATTCGTCTTAGTTGCAAAATGCAGAGGTTTTTTAACACAATACTTATTTGTTTTATTATTATGTTTTCATATTTAGTAAAAAATAAAAGTTACATATTTTAATAAAAGTGATTGATACTTGAAAACGTTTAAATATATTCTAATGATAAAAGTTACAACCATAACTCATAAAGGACGCACTAATCGTTGTGTTTGTTTCAATTTTAAGATAGGGGTTAATAATTTTGTGGTTAAAAGTTAATAAACTTAATTACTATTTTTACAAATTGGGTGATATTTATTTATTTCAGAATATTGATGGCAAATAAACTTAATAGTTCATATTTTTACAAGGGTAAATTCGAAAGTATCTAGACAACGGTCTGCTACGTTGGTTTTATGAGTATACTGGGTGTGACCAATATATTTCACATTTAGTGAATGGTTCCAAAATGTTTTGGGTGATTTTATTTCAAATATTAATTGAACTTAATGATTTTCAAAGTTGACGTGTATGTGTTTGGATTAAGATAAGTTTATTAAGAGTGTTGGGACGAACTTTAATGTAATCATTTAAAGTGAAAGGATATTGTACGTGTTGATGGTTAATGGTATAATATAGTTCGGTAAGCTACAATTCTATCCTCCACAGTCAGATAGGATTATTTCTTTCAGAGAAATTTTAGATTGTGGTGACGCCTAGAGACTGTTTTCCCGGATTGAATGTTATTTAATATTTTATGGTGATCTAACGTGTTTGAATTTACATTTCAGCCATTTACGTCTTATCTAGAACCTGCCCATCTCCGTTGCAGTTAGCATGGCAGCTCAACTACCTTTTCTATAATGGAAATTCTTTAAACTACAATATTTGAAATATAAATATACTTTAGACGTAGTACATTAAGAAAATAGTTACTGGCATAGTTAATAAAGGAAGATAAAATGAAAATAACACCACATCAAACCTTCCTTCCATTTTGAGAAGTAACTAACAATGACTATAACCCAAGTCTCTATTACATAGATTCAAAATGAATTATCGATTATTTAGATGATTTAAATTAAGAAGGAAGCTAGTAATCGAGAAAGGTAAAATTATAAAGGTTACCGATGGTTAATCGGTTAGAAATTGATTATTACATTTAGCACGGTCGACTTAACAATGCCTGCTTGATGTTCTTTGGCACTTACTGAAAAGACGCGGTTCAGCAGCTATTATGATAAAGTAAACTTTTTTGTACATATTATATTGCATTAATGGCAATTTTCTGGTGAGAAATTTTATCTTTGATAATATTTCAAATTTCTGTTTTAAGATTAGAGTGATTTTATAAAATTAAAAAAATTATGTTTATTAGCGAGTTTTTATTAGATATTTATGGCTGCTAAAATGTTTTTCTTTTAGTAAAGAAAATATAGAACAAGTTGTTTTTATTGCTTTCATAATATTTGCTTTACGACTTCGATGTTGTTTTACCATATACTCTAACTTGAAAATACCGTCGTTATTTTGTTAAGAGTTGTGGGTAAAATTTTTGGTATACTTATAAAACACATTACTATTATTATTATTACAAAATTAAACCTTGTTTCAACTCTGTTTGGGAATTTAACATTTCTCATAATTGTAAGTTTTACACTTACTTAAACTTCGTGGCGATGCTTCGTTATACAGCTTGTGACACAAACCATAGAATTTTATCTGTGTCTCTACAGTAATTATACAACTGATAATAAATACAGAATAACGACCGGCCAGAAGTATAATTTTTTTTTCTTTTGTGCTTATCATGTGTACTTTATGAAACCGCAATTTTTTGCATGTTGGTATGTAAACTAACGAAGTTCTGAAATGTAACATAACCTATTCTTATGTGTAGGTATAGCGGGTATTCATTTAGTGCGCAATTCTTCAATAGCTTCTCTGGTGTAAACGATACAAAAAAAAATGTAAACACAAAAATTATACAGTTACGAGATGATTATTTGAAAATTGGATTCAAGTATGCAGTGTCATCCATAAATACAGAGCAAATTATACCTAAGCTTTCTTTAAATGGAACACGCTGTATATATATATATATATATATATATATATATATATATATATATATATATATATATATATATACATACAGGGTCCGCCTTTGGGAGCTGATCCTACGAGTATCTGCTAAACCAAACTTACTATAATGTGACAGGGTAATGATGTTAGGGCTAACTCATCTAAAATATTTTCATGTTCGTACCACTTCCGGGTATACCGGAAGTCGGTACTTAGTCGCTTATTTTAAATGGAACACCCCGTATATTAATACATTTTTGGATTTGAATTTAATTTTAATTCACGTAGAATGTCATAGAGTTGTAAAACGAACAGTAAGAACATTTATCGAACGCTATCCTGAGCGCCCCCGACCATCAGCAGTTACAATAAGACGTGTGCAAATTTGAAAAAGTAAAACAATTTTTTATGTTTTAATTTTTCAAATTTGACAAAATTGTTTACTACATCTTTAGCAATTTTTAACAAACATTACTACTGACGAAGATAACTGTAAGTGTTATCGAAAAGTTTAGATTATATAATTTAAAGTACACCATTAAAAAACCCCAAAAAAGATAAGTATTTTATTCATAATTTTATTTTTATGAAAAATACAAATGTCATTTTTTGCAGACTGTTGCAATAAACCTTTGCTTACAACACCTAAAAG
The DNA here is from genome assembly GCA_036346205.1 of Vesta saturnalis. Taxonomy (NCBI): domain Eukaryota; kingdom Metazoa; phylum Arthropoda; class Insecta; order Coleoptera; family Lampyridae; genus Vesta; species Vesta saturnalis. Next base: position 3,954,208 of record JARFJB010000360.1, on the reverse strand, counting down.
TTTTATTCAAAATTGTTTGACAGGAACAGAACAATTAACGAGTTATTACTAAGACCGCATCTGTCAATTTTTTTAGAAAAATGTTTTTTTTAAAACGACTGAAATTTCGTATCTAGTTTATTTAACAAACTTACCTTAAAATTCGACATAGAATCCGAAAATGTATTAATATACGGGGTGTTCCATTTAAAATAAGCGACTAAGTACCGACTTCCGGTATAACCGGAAGTGGTACGAACGTGAAAATATTTTAGATGAGTTAGCCCTAACATCATTACCCTGTCACCAAATTTTCAAAATTATAGTAAGTTTGGTTTAGCAGATACTCATAGGATCATACATGTATATATATATATATATATATATATATATATATATATATATATATATATATATATACATATACAGGGTGTTCCTTAATGATATGCGAATATTGAAGTGGATGAATCTACACGAAAAAATAATTATAGTTTGATTAATAAAGTACGGTCCTAAAATGTATCGTTACGGAAATACGGGGTGTCAAAGATACACAAAAAATACGAAAATTAATTGATATCTTCTAAACCGCTAAACGTTTTCCAGTCAAATTCAGTACGAAGCTAGAGTGCATGAAAGTGGATATTTTTCGATACGAAGTTAAATTCCAGCTTCAGCAGTGGCGTGCGTACGAGCACTCACTTGCACATTTTTGAAGAAAAAAAATGATACTCCACTGATTTCTTGAAAAACAAAATTACATTTTAATTCCTCCTTCAATTTGAAAAATAAAATCTCTCTTGAATTATGTTCCTAGAATGTTCCGTTTGGGAGTAATAAAATAAAAACCGTTGTATTGTACGAGAAAATTATGTAATTTAATGATTGAAAGAATACGTTACAAATTGGCATCTGCCTTCACTGAACAACAACAAAAACAACAAATGGAAACATACAGCATAAACATAATATTGGGAACAAGTAATATGGAACGGTAATCACAAAAATTGTTGGAAATGGCCTCCTTCACTCAAAATGCATGCTTCTGCCCTCCTTCTCATGGAATTCCGCACTCGTTGAAATAGTCCCGGACTACATTTTATATTATTACATGCTGCAACTATTCTCTCTTTCAATTCTTCTACACTGTTAATGGGACTTTTGTACACTAGCGTTTTTAGATAGCCCCACAAGAAAAAATCTAAGCTGTTAAGGTCGCGGGACCGTGGTGGCCATTCTTGAGATCCCCCACGGCCAATCCAACGATTAGAATAAACAGTATCTAGATGCGAACCATTTCACTGAAATGTGCTGGTGCACCATCATGCATGTACCACATATGGTGTCTTATTAAAAGCGGAACATCCTCAAGCAGCTCAAGCAATTGTTCACGAATGAAAGTAAGGTAAGATTTTCCATCAAGTCATCTAGGAAGAAAGAATGGGCCAATAAAGTAATCGGCTATAATTCCTGACCAGAAGTTCACCGAAAATTGATGTTGGATATGGGTTTCAGTTGTGGCTTTGGGATTCTCATCCGCCCACAAACGGTTATTGTGAAAATTCTGAATCGAATTTCTTGAGAAATTACATTCGTCCGTGAACAGGATATGTGAATCGAATTGTGGATTATGTGCAATATTATGAAGATACCACCGCTTAGGAAAATCTCTCGGGAGTAATGCCTGTACTCTCAAAATATGGTATGGATATAACAAAAAATCCATTAAAATTCTCCAAACAATTTGATGGCAAATATTCAAGTTTGTAGCTACCTTTCTTGTACTCGTTTCAGGCTGTTCTTCGACTGCGTGCAGGACTGCTTCCTCAATTTCAGTTGTTCTTACACTTAGAGGCCTACCTTCAGATGTACCTCTTCGGACACTACCAGTTTCAACAAGACGCTGATGAATATTCGAGAAGGTTCGACTATCTGGTAAAGCACGATTGGGATATCTCTGGTGATAAATCCGTCTGGCTTTTTCTCCATTGCCATCAGCGAGGCCATACACATAATGCATATCAGCCATTTCAGCAATTGTATACGTCATCTTTAATAACAAAATTGTACAAAAACAATGGGAAAAGTTAATTTACAGTGACTTAAATTGAACTAGAAAATGTCACATGTAAAAAGCAAGTGTCATTTTGAAAGGCAACTAGACTTATTGCGAAATTGTTATTTCATTCATTGAATTAATTTTCTCGTACAATACAACGGTTTTTATTTTATTACTCCCAAACGGAACATTCTAGGAACAGAACACAAGAGAGCTTTTATTTTTAAAATTGAACGAGGAATTAAAATGTAATTTTGTTTTTCAAGAAATCAGTGGCGTATAATTTTATTTCTTCAAAAATATCCAAGTGAGTGCCCGTACGAACGCCACTGCAGAAGCTGGAAATTAACTTCGTATCGAAAAATATCCACTTTCATGCACTCTAGCTTCGTACTAAATTTCACTGGAAAATGTTTAGCGGTTTAGAAGATATCAATTAATTTTCGTATTTTTTGTGTAACTTTAACACCCCGTATTTCCGTAACAGTACAGTTTAGGACAGTACTTTATTAAACAAACTATAATTATTTCTTCGTGTAGATTCATCCACTTCAATATTCGCATATCATTAAGGAACACCCTATATATATATATATATATATATATATATATATATATATATATATATATATATATATATATATATCTTAGTTTTAAGAAAGTTTTATTTTTGAGTGAATACATATCTATCAGAGGTACATTTTAAAATTATAGTCAATATACAGGTTGTCCCAAACCCGATACATGTCAAAGTTGTTTTTTTAAAATGGGACACCCTGTATATTCTTACTTTTTCGATTTATACGGACAAAATAAAAGTGAGTTTCATTAAGGTTTACCTCTACTAAACCTAAAGGCTTTTAAGATATATTGTATTTTGTGAAAATGTAGTAATAATCTCGACACGTTTGTAGTTAAATTTTTCATGAGCACTTCCGTACTAAATTTGGGTACTGTTCAACTAATTGAATAAGTTTCATGTTGCATTTGTGAAAAATTGATTATCTTATTACAAGGTGTTAAAAAATATTGACCTTACATTGTCAATATTTAAATTGCGATAACTTGGTAATTTCAAATGGAACACCCTGTATTTTATATAAACGTCAGTAGTAGAATTTGGTTCTCTATCAAACGATATTACACTTCCCTATAGCTAAATATTTACAGAAGAACTCACATTTAGTGAAAGTACACCGATTTTAGCTATTTTAACATCTATCAAGTCAACCATGAAATTTTTACAGGTAAAATTTTATTGCTGTCAGTTGTTGATTTAAAAATAATAAAACTTTTGATTATGATTTTTTTAAAAATTTATTAGAAAAATAAAGATAAATAAAAATATGATGAAAATGTAAAAAATAGTCTGATTCCAAACACATTTGTATTCGCTTTTCGAAACTTTTACCAACATTGAATAACATTTCTGGTTGGATACTTTGGAAAGCTTTTCTGATCCTGTCCTTCATGTTATCTGGTGTAGTTGGGAGTGTATTATAAACAATCCCTTTCACATATCCCCATAGAAGGAAATCCGGTGAAGTAAGTTCTGGTGATCGTGGAGACCAACACTGGGGGCCACTTCTTCCTATCCAACGATTTTGAAAATGAGTATTTAGAAAATCTCGTACATCACGATGATAATGTGCGGGAGCTCCATCCATTTGCAACCACATGCTTGCCCTCTTGTTTAAGGGAATATCTTCTAATAAAATGGGAAGTTTATTTAATAAAAACCTAAAAATAATCTTCCATCTAATGCTCATTAAAAAAATATGGACCAATTAAATATTCGCCCATTATTCCGCCCCATACATTAACTGACCACCTGTGTTGATTATCAACTATTCTAAATTGATGCAGTTTTGCCCTATATGGGGATTTTCTATTACGGAGGCAATAACATCAAATTCAGTGTCTTCGTCCTGTGTCACAGGTTTCGTTCTGGTTGGCTTTTTATACTCAACACTTCCACATGAAAAATACAAATGTTATTTTTTGCAGACTGTTGCAATAAACCTTTGCCTACAACACCTCAAAGTTTTATTCGAATTGTTTGACAGGAACAGAACAATTAACGACTTATTGCTAAGACCGCATTTGTCAATCTTTTTAGAAAAATGTTTTTTTTAAACGACTGAAATTTCGTATATAGTTTATTTAACAAACTTACCTTAAAATTCGACATAGAATCCAAAAATGTATTAATACGTGAAAATATTTTAGATGAGTTAGCCCTAACATCATTACCCTGTCACCAAATTTTCAAAATTATAGTAATTTTGGTTTAGCAGATGAATGACAGATAACAAACATGTGCTATCAATCAACAACTTAAAAAATATTCATGGCACTCTGCTGTATACAAAAACCACACGAACTTTCTTGGTTATCTCGTATTAATGTTTTTGGTGCCATGGACTTGAAATTAAATAAAAATTCTAATTATTTAGACAAGCTATATTTATAGTCCTACCCAAATATTATGACGAAAAAATCAAGCTATCACCAAGTTGCCAAAGGTAAGCAAATATGTTTTGTTTATCATTGTTCTACTTTTGTAGCAATTAAGTTTAAACAATTAACAACATTAATAATATCTAAAAAGTACTAGTCACAAAGGTAATTGTCCGTTTAATCAAGTTTTACACATATCACTGCCGGAATACAGTTTTTGAAGTAATTTAGAATTATTATTTTGTAATATTTATGTAATAATCTGCAGAATAATTCACATTGATAAGAACAAGCAAGTGTACACGTAGATATTTTTTTATTAAAGTACAAACCACTAAACTGTTCAACGGAAACAAAAGATGTCTGATGGTAATTCTTGTGTCCGTTTTTCTTTGGGCTGCTTCAGTAAGTAAATTTTTGTTATATAGAAACACGTGTAAAAATTGTGCATTAGGGAATATACCAGCACGGTTAATATTGTATATTCTTTGTTTAACATGTATTATGATCACTTTCCTTTTACGTGCTATTATCAACTTAACAATACTGGCCATGGTAAAGGAGCATGAACCAGATAATAGTACTGAAACGGCAAATACAAGAAAAACCTTTTGTTTACTGACCAATGATGATAAAACACCACTAAGAAATGTGAGGGTAGATTTTTATATTAATTTAATGTTAAAGCGTTATTTTAGGACTATGGTGGCACAATAGAATGGTCGCTTGATGAACAGCATTATGTACTAACCTCCTTTTTTTGGACATATATCATTTCTCAAGCGTTAGGAGGAATTATAGTACAAAAATTTAGTTCAAAAATTGTCATCCTATTGAGTGTATTAATATCATCTGCGTGTATTTTGTGTATACCACTTGCAAGCGTTAATTACATTTTGGTTGTAATTCTTGAAATGATAAACGGACTTTCACAGGTTTGTTTAAAAGGTTTAGATCGTTTTCTAATTAAACCTATTATAGGGATTTACGTGGCCAGCATTGTATGCTATTATTGCTTGGTGGGTTCCCATAGCGGAAAGAAATCGGTTTGTAACTTGTTTTTATGGGCTATCAATTGGTATAACCTTAGCACAGTTAATATCTGGATTTATAGTTGCATCGATTGGATGGCAGTATGTGTTTTATATATCAGGAATAATAGGTAAAAGAAAAAATAATAAAATTTAATTTTTCTAACATTAGATCTTTTAGGACTTCTGTGGTGTTTAGGATGGTGGTTATTAATGTACGATAAACCAGAATTGCACCCCAGAATTTCTAACAAAGAGTTCAACTACATAAAACAAAATAGAGAAAAAGCGTTAAAAACTCAAGAACGTCAAATTCCATGGAAATCAATGATTCTTTCATTGCCAGTGTGGGCTATTATACTACCATCATTTGGACGATTGTGGTTTGCAAGTGTTGTCATACTTTACGGTCCCATGTATTTAAAATCAATAATTGGTCTAGACGTCCGCATGGTAAGTGTAACAATCTTATCATTACACCAATAATTTGTAAAATGGCCAGAACGGACTACTATCGAGCTCTATTTCATTTGCATCCTTTATCACAGGAGCTATCATGTCATACATTGCAGACAAACTTGAAACTAACCAAGTAATTTCAATTGGCGTCAACCGTAAAATAGTTACAGGACTTGGTGAGTATTAAAACGTTATCACCTAAACAACACCAAGCTTTCTATTTTAGGTCAAATTATTGTAAGTACAGGATTGGTTTCCATAGGTTATTTAGGATGCAACAGAGCTTTAAATATAACGATTTGGACGTTAGTACAGTTAGCATCTTCAATTAGCTTTATTGGTGTTATGGTTTCCATAGTTGATATAGCTCCAAATTTTTCTGGACCAGTAATAGGTTTGGTTCAAACGTTTTCAATGTCAACACATATTATAGCACCGTTAGTTGTGAAGGGTTTTCTTCAAAGTGGAGTAACTTTTACTAACTCTTTAGTTAATAATCATACTATTACTCTATATTTTAGAGCTATTTAGGTGCTTGGAGGGGAATATTTAATACTTCAGCCGTAATTGGTTTTGCTTCTTACATATTTTATTTAATGTTTCTCTCCACAGATGTAAGAAGCAGACTGTTTAATTTTTTTTTAATAAAATAGAATTCTAATTTAAGGTGCAAGAATGGGATAAGGAAGATCAAATTGATGAATTAGAACGAATAAACAAGTAAATGTTAATGTAGAATGTGGTGAAATAAATTAAAAACTCAAGAGTTTCGTTACTTCAATCACGTAGTTGAACTTCTTTTGTAATTAACTTGGACATGCCACATACGTTCTTTTAAATGTAATGCTTAAATGTAAGCAAGTGTGCCGGTATATATATATATATATATATATATATATATATATATATATATATATATATATATATATATATATATATATATATATATATATATATATATATGATGTACACTGCTGTGGTGATTACAATTTATGTATAACCCAAATACGTTCTCCCCCATTTAAAATTTTTGAGTTTTATATTGGATATTAAGTAGTGTTAAAATATGTACATTGTTGTTGTTGTTGTGTTTTTCTTGTTTTGCCGATATTTATAGAATAGATGAGCAGTTAATTGAATTTTATAGCGTTATTTATGATCTCCTTCCGACCAGTGAAACCCATAATTACGAAAATTGGAAATATAAACATGCATACTGAAAAGAACTAATTAAAATCTAAATTTTAATTTAAAATTTTAGTGATTTATTTTGAAAGGAAGCAGTGGCAATTTCCTAATATTGATGCTTTTAGCTTCACATAGTGTTTTTTATAGTTTTGTCTATCGTAACAAAGTAGAGGAATTTTGAATGGCGTTCATTTAGTTTATGTTTAATTGTAAATTTTAATTTTAATTGGAGTCCGATTAATGACACAGGTTTGAAGATGAGTATTATTTGACTTTGATTTAATAATATTTAAGCGAAGCATTTACCGTTGATTATTTATTATTTTTTTTATTGTTCTTTATTTTTTATTTTGTTTGAGTGTAGTTTGTTCACAAGAGTTGAGGGTAACGTAACGTAAAAGTAGATTAAAGAAATCATTGGACCCTATCAGCTAATTTGAGCAAACGCTGCCTTAATATTTGAGCGTGCTGATATTTTGAGATTTGTTCTAAAGTTAAAGTTTCGAATCATCTCTGACGTGCACCTAGAGGTAGCCAACATGAGGTAAGTGAGATCTTTTCACTGTTGAAGGCTGATTTATTTATGTGTGCCCAGGTGTATGCGTACCGATTTTGTCTTAATAACAGTCTGGCGCCCATCACTTGACTTTATTCCAATTGCGACGCACCCTTACTTGCGGCTTTCGACAATACGACTAACCACCTTCAGTATTTTTAGATTCAAAAACACGCCTACGCCCTCTGTCCCACCGAGCTAGTCCGGTGGACATTAATTAAAAATTCTTGCAATTCACGAAATAATTTCAATGGACAATACGACAATATTGTCTGTTTATTTTTGTGAATACATTACAGGGAGTTAAAGAGTTATAACTGCTTAGTATAACTCCCAAGGGAGTTATGAACATGTTTATAGTTACGGTAACTAAGGGTGTATTTGCTTATAATGTATTATTATGAAATAAAGCATATAAAATTCAGATAAAATATCGGAATAATTTGGTCTAAATACACAAACTTGAACAAGCGTCCTGTAAGCACCAATAAGAATGCAATTTATTTAAGTGATAATCAATACACATTCTATTACATCCTGCTGTACTAAAGCGAAAATGTTGATTTTAAATACTAAAAAACAATTCACTAGAATACAATTGTAACTACCAGTAAAAAGTGTATATCGACTTAGTTAATACATCACAAAAGCAGTATATCATCTTATAATACACAAAATTCAATATTCTCAACAATAGCGTAGTCTGCAAAACCTTATAATTTATCCCCTCAATAACGTTGTTATACATAATATACTCGAGAGACATACAAGGAAGGGTGTTATAAACACGATACCATAGTGTGTTTTATTTCCAATATCCCGGAAAAACTTTTCTTTTATTTTTCTTTGTAAGAAACGCGTTTTCATGAACCTGAAGTATGTTAATATTGGCATGACATTAATTGCATAGTTTTGTTTAATAAATAAAGTAAGGAATGGGATAGGGTTAATGAAAAACATTATTAAAGTAAAAGCAGTAATTAAAAAAAATTAAACAAATTTGCGGTCGTTGCTTATTCCCTATCCACCAGAACTGTCAAACTTATAATTTATTTTAGCAAGGAACATATTCTAATTTTAAATTTCAAATTAACTTATTTTATGTTTACAAATTTTTTAAGTAAATTTAAATTTGAACTTTTTTTGGTTTATACGTGACTGAATTTTTATAAATATCGGACCAGAATTTTCGTTTGAAGCTGCCTCTGGGATGGAATATGTTTTTGACTTATTTTTGTTTGGTTTATAATTATAATTAATTGCAAATTTGTTATTTATACAGGGTCCGACATGACCGACGCTACGGAAATCTACGACGAAGCGGTATTTTATCGTTAATTTTTAATACAGTGATGTTATGTAAGTCAATATGAGCAACATTTTAAAAATATTTTTAAATATACTGGGTGCTCCAAAAAAAGTGGAATACAAAGGTTATGTTTTTTTAAATGTACACACCCCGTATATTAGTGCATTTTCTAATTTTACATAAAAAATAAGTAGCACTTTCATAATGGTTCCCTATACCTACAGAGTGTTTCAAGTTATACCAATTTTTCTGAAAATGTGGGGTTTTAGGAAAAATTAAATATCTCCTAATAAAATTAACTCCAACAAATTTACTCTCAGGTTTAAGTAAAATACTGTTCTCTTGGTCTATTTATTGACCTCTTTACAGGGAGTTCATTTTTCAGTTAAATTAGTAGAACATTATACTGAAATATTCGGCTTATTTGAAATAGAACACCCTATGTTTTATACGCTTATCGTTTAGCTTACTTAGTTACCTTTTAACTTCTATAAGGGTTTCCTATACCTAAACCCTCAAACTTTTAACTTATTTAATAACTTTTGGAATTTGTCTGTTCCTGTATCATTTGTAGATTGAAGTCTCAAAATGCCTACTTAATGTCTTTTTGCTAATGTAGTAGTATTTTTCTTTACCAATAAGTGGAAATCTTATGTGTACATGATAGATTTCAGATAATTGTAATTTACATATTAACAAATAACGTTAATCTGACTAGTCTTGTAAGTTTTGTAGTGTGCTGTGGAATTGCCGGTAACGCATTTGTTAATGTTAGAATTCTGAATTTTGTCATTGTGTATTGTTATTTTTTCCGAGTCTGTTGAAATATTTTCAATTTAATTATGGTTTATTCACAACAAGAAAGAAGTGATATGATTTTAACCATTGGTGAATGCTATGAAAATTGTGTACTCAGAAAAATACCCTCCGCGGGTGCATCCCGATTAAAAGGTTTTTGAAAGATTATATCAAGCATTTCGGGATACAGGAAGTGTAGCTTATCCAGAACAAGTAAAAGTGAAGCCTGTTTTCAAATGATGTTAATTATGTGTTTTTGGTAGTAGGTTCCGTTCTTTACAACCAACATACTAGTACAAGGGTTATTGCGAGAGAAACAGGAATTAGTCAGCCTAGTGTGTGGAGGATCATAAAGAAACATAAATACAACCTTTTTCATATACAAATACACCTAAGGTTATATGGCACAGACTTTCAAAGCCGTATTCATTATTTCTTATGGGTCCTTGATCAAGTTAGTGGCAATGAACATTTTATTGAAAATATATTGTTTACCGGCGAGTCAACATTCCATAATAATGGATTAGTGAATCGGCGCAATTTCCATTATTACGACACCGAAAATAAACATTTATTAATACTGTTGAACATCAAAATCGATGGAGTGTTAACGTGTATGGTGGAATTGTTGGCAATCATGTTATTGGACGAGTATTTTTTCTCTGACAATTTAAATGGTCAAACATGCCTTGGATTTTTAAAGAGAGACCATTGGGAAATTTTAGAAAGTATTCGTCTAAGTATTAGACAAAATATGTGCTGCAATTAGATGGAGCACCTGCACATTCCTCACGTGCTGTTAGAGAATATTTAAATAGGGATTATTATAAGTTTTTGTCATGAACGAATAAGTTCAAAAGTAAACATGTAATTAAAAATAATTATTAATTTTATTAAATACATAAATAACGAGTTTATCTCGATTAGGATTTGAACCTACTACCTGTACTTTGCTAGCGTACCGCGCTAATCATCTGCGCAATCGAGGTACAAGCCCCAATCGATGTAAATTTTGTCTTTATGTATGTAAATTCTAAATATAATTTTATTCATATATTTATAATATATATATATATATATATATATATATATATATATATATATATATATATATATATACATCGACTGGGGTTTGTACCTCGATGACGCAGATGGTTAGCGCGGTACTCTAGCAAAGTATAGGTCATAGGTTCACATCCTACTCGAGGTAAACTTTTTACTTATGTATTGAATAAAATTAATAATTTTTAATTTAAATAGAAAGTTTTCTGATAAGCAGATTGGGAGGTGTGGATCAATTGCCTGGCCATCTAGATCTAGGATTTCTTCTTTTGGGGCTCTATCAAAAATTTAGTTTACAGCACACCTCCCACCACTGCAAATGATATGAAAAGAAGAATCACAAAAACGGTAACCCCTGATATGTTGTAAAACGTAAGATGCACTGTGTATTCAAAAAGATGGACATCATATCGAACATTTATTGTAATTTTTTGTATTTTTTTGAGCAAACTATCACACCACATAAAGTTTTAGTTTATGATTTCTATCCTTGCTCAGTAAAACTGTTGCATTATGTAGATTAAACTCAAAATCGCAATATATTTTTTAAAAGTTTCACTTTATTTTTTAAAATTGAGGCGTCAGAGCTTTGAAAGGTGACAATTTGTTGTTACGGTTATCGAGAGAAAAGATAAGTGTATAAAAAATCTATTGCGATTTTTAATTTAATCTACACAGTGTAGAAATAGCTTTATAAACGTTTAAATTAGAGTTAGTATGATATGAATTTGAAAATAGGTTACATTAGCCAAAAATCATTAAGATACAGGAACAGAAAAATTCCAAAAATTGTTGAAAATTTGAAGGTTTATGTGTAGGAAACCCTTATATAAGTTGAAAGATAATATAGTAAGCTAAACGATAAGAAAATAAAATATAGGGTGTTCGATTTCAAATAAGCCGAATATTTCAGTATGAATGCTCTACTAATTTAACTGAAAGAAATGTACATCTTGGAAAGTGGTGTTTACTATTCAGTCAATAAATAGACCAAGGGGGCAGTATTTTACTTAAACCTAAGAGTAAATTTGTGAAGTTAATTTTATTAGGGGCTATTTAATTGCTCCTAGAACCCTACATTTTCAGAAAAATTGGTTGAATTGAAACACTCTGTATGTAGGTATAGAGAACTCTTATGAAAGTGTTACTTATTTCTTAAATAAAATTTGAAAATGCAATATACGGGGTGTGTCATTTAAAAAAAACATAACTTTGATATGCCATTTTTCTTGAAGCACCCAGTACATTTAAAAATATCTTTAAAATGTTGCTCATATTGTTTTACATAATATCACTGTATTAGAAATTAATGATTATATGTTGCTTCGCGGTAGAACTCCGTAGGGGCCTGTCGTGATTCATCCTGTATATTTAATTTTCTTGAAGCAGAGTTTTTCAACGACAGAACTAGTCAAAATATGATAGTATTTGTTATGGAAAGGTCGACGCTTGATGTCATTTGCTATAAATCGAATGTAGATTTATTTTAAATTACTAAGAAAGTAACACGTGTGTGTTGATTAAATGAATAATTGGCCTAGGGCGTGGATAGTTACCCTTAAAAAAAGCAGACAAAAAGGCTACAAAAATAGACAAAAAAGTCAAAATAAAAATTAGAAAGAGGCACACAATTGTTTAAAATAATTTAAGAACTACGGTTTCATCTTAAAAATGCTTCTGACTGAGCTTTTTGTATGACAGCAGCCGTGGAAGGGTCAAATGAATTCACTACCTGTAAATTATACCATTTTTATAGAATTCATAACAGTATTTACACATTTACATGTGTTTATTTCTTTAATTGAGATCCAATGAAGCTCGTAAAAATTACACCTATCGATCCAGGTATCCCATTTGGTACTCACTGGTTCAGGAGTGTGAGGAACTGATGGCAGCTTTTCTTTATACTCAGACACTCGTAATGGTGGTTTTACAAATACCTGCAATTTTTAAATCGTAACAGCAGCACACAATAAATGTAATGTTTACCTTGTTCGCGAAGTAAATTAATTTATCTACAGCACCATATTCTTCTCGAATGCATTCACACGCTCTGTTCAGTGCGTGTCCATGATTTTATGAAAAATATGGCAATGATTTTCGAAATTATGAATTATTTGTTAGTACATCTTAAATGTGTTATAAACTCTCGTAAGTGAATTTAATAACGGATCAATGTTTAGAGAAGCTTTCCTATTGCAACGTTTTCTTTTGATTCAAAAGATTTATGAATTTTTTTTTGTATTTTCTAAAACAAAAATTAAGCTTTTATTGTTGATCAAAGCAAAATGAGAGTTAAAAGGAGAATGTTATTTACATTTTTGCTATCGATATTTAGGGAAACCCTTTTAATAATTTCAGCGGAAGCATTAAATGAGTTTTTTTGTAAATAAGAGTAGGTTTTGTGTAGATAAATGTTTTCGTTATTTTGAATTAGGTGAATTTGGTTAAATGGAGTTGAGATTGAATCATATAAAATTAAATTGAAGAACACATTAAAATTATTGCATTGTATGGTACATATTTTGCAAATTATCTTTGACCGTCATTCGGGCGCCGTTTGTTTTTAATAAGGTTTGGTTTTAAACAAAGAATTTGGCTTTATACACAAGGCATTAAAAGCCAGCGTTGCTAAGAAAATTTCAATTCACCATATATCAATAAGGTTCCGCGAAGATTGTTGACGACGGGTTAAGAGTTTGACTTCGTGGATGCGCGTAATTAGCAAACATGAGTACCTTTTCTCTAATTGGATAATTAATTGGAAGGGGTTTAAGAAAATCAATGTGGCGAAAAATGAATATTTCACGAGATCAGAGGTAGTTTAGACGTAGAAGCGTTGATGAGTTTCGTTACGGTGATGTATGAATATCGCGGAACGTCGTTGACCACAGTCCGTGTTGAAAGAACTTTCGTAGCAGAGTTACGTGCAGTTGGTCAATAGGACTTGTCGAGATCCACGATCGCATTCTGTTTGAATTTATCTAGTGCTTTCGCCGTTCTCTGGAAAGGTTATCGCTTTTTTGTTGCGGAAAGATCCACGTTCGTTCTTAAGTTTCAGCCATAAAGTTCACAGTTCGCTGGTAACCTAAGAACTTGCTATAAATAAGCAAGCCTTTTGTTATTTGAAAAATTATAAGTGTTATTCAGAACTTGTACATAATTGTAGGAGAATAATAAGTACTAAGCAGAACTAGGTCACAGTAAACTAAAGTTAAGATTTCGTAAAAACGCAAATGGAAGGAGGCAGTTACGAGATGAGTTGCACTTTGAGCGTCGGGTCAAGATCTATCGTATAGCCGAGGCCGCCTAGGGCACCCTCTAGGTCCTCCATACAATGTAACATTTCTGTGTTTTGTTTTCTTATTGTGGTGGCTGACATATGCTACTAAACTTAAGGTGTGAAATTTTATTATTTTTGATATGCGTTTGTATACACGGTTGAATACGTTTGTTTTTTTTAAGATTAACTTTTCTTTATTTTTATCGTTTACATTTCAACACAGACGTTTCCATCCGTATTTTCATTATCCAAATTTATTTGAAGGTATTCCTCTTATTCTTGTTCAACCTGACGAATTTACATCGAAATTGTGTGTGATAAATACATTATGAGTACGCAATTTACTTTTTTGACTATTTAAGTCAATTTTTTCGTAAATTTTCATAGATGTCATCGGAAACTAGCTAGTCTCGCCACATATTAAGTAATCCAGGTGATATTACTCGTATAACAAGCAATTAAAGTAATGTAATGAAATGTGTTGACTGCTCGCTATTTTTTTTATTAATTATGTATATTGTATATATATATATATATATATATATATATATATATATATATATATATATATATATATAATTTGTAATGGCTAAATTGAATAAATATTTTAATTTAAATACGTTTGAGGGAAAAGGGTTGTGTGGCTGTGTCTCTTTAGTGGGGAACGGTAATTAGATATTAGGTAAAAATAAATTTAAATGTTAATAATATGATTAAAGTAATTTTTTAACTTTTATGCACCGGACTAGCTCGATCTCAACTTGGGGATAGAGTTCAATGTAATTTAGTTTGAAGTAAAATTCAAATCTGAAAATGTGTATATGAAATACACTTTATAGAATTATAATGAAAGTATAAAATTTATGCTGAATATAATTTACTACCAACGCATGCGTTGTAATGTACTTAAGTGAAATCAAAGCTGTCAAAAATGTCAAATAAATAATTTAGAAATTTACTGTTTATATCCAAAATGAAGATTTTGAAAAAGAAAATAATTTAATGCCTTTATAGGTGTTTACACAAGTAAATATTTAAACTTCTAAACCAAAACATGTACGTAATAAATATTAATTTGCAGGAAATTTACCAAATGAATGTCTATAATCAATAGGGTTATATATAAAATTTGTGACTCACATATACTGTCCTCACTGTAAATTGATGTCTTCGGATAACTCCAACTAGATGCTGGCAATGTCCACTCGATTATAGTTGTTACCATCACTCATATACAGCTAACTCGATTCTCAGGTTGTCGAAGACACCAACTTCCAAAAATTATGATGTTTTCTTCGAAATCAGCAAAACTCCAATCACTTATTTTACTTTGGTAACTTTTTATTTAATTAAATTTAAAACTTAATGAATGATGTCGTTTTAAAAGAAATATTTAAATATTATCCAAAATTTTGTTGATAAACACTTTTATTTTTAGATGCCGATTCAAATTTTATTTAAAAGAAATTGTCCGGAGAAATAAAACAACATTAACCAAATAAAAGTGGGTTTCAATTTGGTATAACGGAATCAACTCAAGTTTGATAACACAAAAAGAAAACTTTACAAAATCGTGACACAAATTAACACGTATAAAATATTTTCCGAAAACGACAGGTATCGGAGACCGAACTATTTATTTTAACCGTCGATATAAAAACAAATGCACTCGGTAGTATTCTTCGTAAAATATAACTTTCTTTACGAAAATTTAAATTAGGTTATGAAACTTACTTTTTTTACACAATTGCACAACACTGTTTTAACTTTTTAAACTTTGAACAAATTCTAGAGAGAGAGTTGAATTTCCAGAGCACTTCCTTTTATATCTTTCTGGTTGTTACCAAAAATTCATTTTTTTTCCAGCCATTTTGCCTACGTATCCATGGCTCTGATTGGTGGACATATATTACAAATTGGACTCAAATGGAAATTTGGCCGTAACTTTCTTATACATAAGCGAAATTAAAATTAATAACAGAAATGAAAACTACACAAAATTTTGAACAAAAGACACCTAACAAGCTATGGTTCCTAAAATTAATTTACGAAAACACTTAATCTAACTTAAATAACATAACTATTTACCCTTACAAGCTACACTTAATCTAATTACATAAATGGAATTTTGAGAAAATTTTACACAAGAACACATACTTTTTGTGTTAGAAATATTTAATTTAAAGAAATTTTAAGCGTTTGCAATTTTATCCTAAATTCACCTCAAATTTCACACAATTTTGCGGTGAAAAGCGATGTATCCTTATAAAAACTGTGCTATATTAAGAAAGAACTTCTACTATTTGCTTTAAGAGCAAAATTTAAGCCTAATAATGTGAAAAAAGTATAAAATTATGTAAAAACCTAGAAATTATAACCTAACCAAACTTAAATCTAAAATTGGAAATAGTTCATATTTAAAAATGTTTTCAACACTTGAAATGTTATGTTACATTTAGGTATTTCGTTAGGAAATAAAATACATAAACTATATATTAACCAAGTGTAGATTATCTCATGAAAAGTACTTACGCATTCTATTGTTAAAGAAACTGATGTACTGTCTGGTGATTTGTTTCTTCTAGTTGTATTGATGCCAGTAGAAAGGGGGGGTTTGACTTCAAATGGGGTTAATTTCCCGACAATTAAGTTCGCTATATGTCGACCCTGGACATTCGTTGTTTCATCTACAGAGGTCCAAATATAATTGGATCTTATTTATTTTCTAATGTCGTCAATAACCTGAAAAAATTATAAATTGTTAATCTAACTCAGTAAAATATCTAAATACAAAAATTAACATGTCTGCAGGTAGTTTTCCTCTTAACGTAGATTCATTTGGTATGCTTTGATTGATGTACTTTACCAAAAAGATTTGCAATTTTTTGTATTTCAGTTAATGCAACGGAATATTCGCAGAAACCAGATGTTCATAAAGTTCTAAAGAAAATGACGATTTTGGTTACAAATTCTTGACTTTATTTTAGCAGGCTGCATGATCAAGTTGAATTGCCGTGTTTAAATATTGCACATGAAATTTTTTCGTTGCTTGAATCTAGAATTTATTTTTTTTTATAAAACTTTAAAATGATCTCTTTAAAAATGCAAATAACTTCAAGAGAATATTTCATATCTTAACTAGGTACTTAGTACTTACCTTTGTATTGCAAACTTAGCATATAAAACGTTACTGTCAGTTGATAAATTGGTATCTAACAACACCCACTCCCTATAGTTTGCACTTTCTGATTGTTTATACGGCGGCAGTTTGCACTTCAACCGAGAACTCTTACGCACTTCCACGCCACACAAGAATAGGTAACTAAACAACTGAAAAGGTAAAACAACGTAACACCCTCCGGATATTCATGCCGGAGAAATAAGTGGGGTGATCTTTCACTATGATACTAAATACACAACTTGCAGCTAATTAGGGAAAACCCGGACCTTGATTTCCGTTTTAGCCTTACAATATCAGGTAGAAATCCCGTAGTAAAATCCGAATAATAGAAGGTACCCGAAAAGTAGGCAGTTTCAAGATATATGCAAGTGTTGTAAGTTCTCCAGGAAGACGATATGAGATGTTACCGGAAAATATAATGCTCAACTATGTACAACTTTAGGTAAAATCCCTATGAGACGACTATGATACCGAAGGCAGCAAAGGATAAACCGATTATGGCAGTGGTTTCTATTGTGTTACGCTGGAACTGTAAATATTGCTGTTATTGTAAGCAGCTTCAGTTGGAAACTGAAAGTGCCGCTTTTACAAAAACCTACCACTACTATTCCTTTTAGTTTTGATTTACAACTTCCCGTGGTTAATGAACAAAGTATAATTATTTCCTAAAGAAATATCGGCAAAAAAGGAAAAATCCGAAATATTTCTTTAAAAAGGCAAAAACGGCCAAAAACATCAAAAAAGGAAAAGTAAAAATTGCATTTTTGGAGTCGCCGTGTCTTAAAACCCGTATGAATACAACTTTGCCTTTAGTGTCTTCATTAATTCAAAAAAGGCATTTGCCTAACAATCCGCTTCCCTACTTGTGATGTTCACAAAGTGACAATGCTTCGCTAAAGAATGTTCGTCGTACAGTATACGGTTGGTAATAGGTCTAACCTCTTAACTGTAGAACATTCGGATACGCAGGTTTTTAGAAGAACTGAGAAAAAACCTAGGCAGCCTATGTTTTGAAATTATGCTAACTTCACGAAATTAGATGTTATCAAAAAATTAAATCAAAAAGTGTATAAGAAAGTAAGAGATTTCGCAAAATTGGAATATTCAAAATTAAAGATCAGTACCAGGCAACCTTACAATCTTAATTAGAATTAGGCTTGGGCTTACATAAAAGTTAAACTAATAAAATTCGGCATAACCATGGATTACACCTAGCTGTTTAAATTATTGTATAGAAAATACACGTTTATTGCATGAAAATGACAACAAATATTGCCCATTGGTAGCTATAAAATTTTCCCAACCCTCTGGCAATTTACGAATGCCACGCAAACTGTTGCTCTTTTGTGACAAGCTTGTTGTCGATAGCGTTTAGTATTAACGGTTTGGCCAGGTATTAACAGCTCATATAGATCACACCCTTCTGATCTCATCAGACACCGAGAATTGTTTCCTTTCCATAACGATTTAGCCCTGAAATCGTTGCTGATGGTTACGCATGATTTTTTACGCTTAGGATTCTCGAAATGTATCCACTTTTCATTACCTGTCACCATTAGATGGTGAAAATACTTTTTCTGGTGCTTGGTGAGCAGAATTCCCGAAGTGGTTTTCCTGTTTTCTTGCTGTCTTTCGTTCACTTCATGTGAAACCCATTTTCCCATCTTCTGAACCTTTCTTGTGACTTTCGAACATATCGAGACAACTTCTTGTATTACATTTAATTGATCCGGGAGTTTGAGCATCATTCTCGTCCAACAATGTTGGCATTTCGCCGTCTTCAAACTTTATTCTTTGGTCTTCCACGTTCTTCATTTCTCACGTTAGCATCGCCACTTTTCACTTTTTTAAACCACTCAAACCACTGTGATTTACCAATAGCATGCTCACTTAAACTAATCTTGTACTCAAATCCTAGTTTGTAGACAGATCACCATCAAAAACGATGCTGTTTTACGAAACTTGTATTGTTGAAAGTTTTTTTCAGCTGTCAAAGGAATAGAACAGCACTAATAATGCGGTTTTGCGGTAATTACAATGATAACTAAACCGTTTATGAACACATTCCGGTTTCATAGTTACACACTTGGTAGGTACCACTAATTAACATTGACATACAAAGTGTACCTTAATAAAACGAATCAGTATTAGTATATAGGTACCAGTTTACGTCCCCTGCGTGGGAACGTCATGTCTTTCTTTCAGGTTTAATCAAATGCCCTATTCTAGGACATAACCGAATGTATACCAAATTTCATTCAAATTCGTTCACCCGTCACAGCGTGATTGAGTAACAAAGAAATCCAAACATCCTAACAAACTTTCACATTTATAAACAATTTTTAAATAAACGTTCATCCTCTATTTAAACCCTTCAGAGATTGATTTTCATACTATTTGCTTAAACGATGACCGATTTTGTAACAAACATTCATCGTCTAATTTACAACCGTAGGGGATGAATGTACAAAGAAGGAAAACGGTGTACGCAGTACCTACTTTTTCTTTATTAACCAGAAAGTCAAAAACCAACTTCCTTATGGTTTACTAAACAAGTTCCCGATTCTCATACACTCCGTCCACTATTTTACCCCCTTTAAGGGTTGACTTTTCAAAAACATTCCAACATACCTTCGAAAATCACGGGACTCCCATTTAAACTTTCCTTCCTCGTTTCACCCCCTTAGAGGTTGATTTGATAAAAATATTGAATCACGTATTTATTTATTCCTAACCAGAAAGCTAGATACTAATTTTCATACCATTTACTTCAAAAATGATCGATTTTTCCTTAGTAAGCCCCAAAAATTAATAAATAAGGAAATTTGATGTACACACCACCTCATAAGGTTTTTCGTACATATTCGGAAATTATCGTCTAAAAACGGTTGTTAATAAAAGTACAATGACAAATTAAAATCATGCGGCTTGTTTATTACTATTTTACATACCTGTTGAACTACACCGTAATGTATGACTCATTTATCATTTAGTATAATATTTTCTGCAAAATGTACAATATTGTGTAGAAATAAATTTGTGCATTTATGTATGTTAAAGTCTATAATGCTAAGGTGGGTAAAAATATAATTTTAGTGCGTTGAGTTGTCTGTAATTACACTGAATAAATGAATTACGCTTCTATACTGAAAGGTACATTTAAGCTACTGAACTATTGCGACATTTAAATTGATTAGGAGGACACAGATTAACAATAAGACTACAGGTTGCACACTTTATGTAAGCAAAAATATTAATAAACAAAGAACAGAAACTCCCGGTGTGACCCTCGCCACATTACAGAGCATCCTACAGGTGGTACAAAAAGATGTATGCCCTGTAGGTTCCAGCATAAGAAAGTCATGTGATGACAACATAAAATTTTGTAAACTGGTTTATATTTAGACATGTCAATAATTTCGTTAACTTGTTACATACATTTTAACATCGAGCACATCTACAATAATATCAAGTAACCCGATAAGTTCGTGCTGTTTTTTATGGTAAAATATGTGTATCTATTAACAAACAATTAACACATTATTACTGAGAAGTAGCCATCTTTTGCCAACGCAACACCAAAAAGTATGCCGTTCTCGTAAAATTCTATGGATTTTGAATAAAAAAATTGACGGACTGCACGTAACATCAAGGCCTCTTTTGAACTGTCTATGACTCATCCAGTTGTGAAGAACCAAAAAAAGGTAAAAGTCACATGATGAAACGTCAGGAGAGTACGGAGGGTACGGTAACGTTTCCCAGCCAAATTCAGAAATTTTTTCTTGGGTCAATTTTGCGGAATTAGGTCTGCCGTTATCCTCTAAGAATAGCACTTCCTCCCAATTGACTAAAGAAGGCTGTTTTTGAATGAGTGGTGGTTGTACTCGTTGAAGCGGTTCACAATATAAGTTCGCAGTGATGGTTTGACCGCTTTCCAAAAATTCGTAATAGACTATTACGGTTGCTGTCCACGAAACACACTGTAAAATCTTGTTCGCGTTCAAGTAAACTTTAGGAGTGTGTGGTACCAAATCAATAGGCGACAACCAATGATATGAACGCTTAGAATTTGAGTACAATGTCCACTTTTCATCGCACGTTAACAACCTATCAAGAAATGGTTCACTATTATTGCATAAAATGTTTCCGAGCAAAAGGTAAGACGACATAGTCTGTTATCGTTTGATAATTCATGTGGGACCCATTTGCTTAACTTTCACATCTTTCCTAGCTGATGCAAATGAATGAATTCATCACTCGCATTGAACGTTTGTGCAAACTCTAGGCACGTTATACTGGAATTTGTCTACACAACCTGTTGAAAATCCTCGCCGTTTGTGATCTTCGGTCTCCTAGGGCGTTCTTTATCGGTCAAGCTGAAATAAAAATTTTTGAACGACTTCTGTGCTATTCGATCACTTAGGGCATGATCTCCGAATGCGATACATATTTTTCTCGCCGCACCACGGCTTTAGTACGTTTGTACTCAATGAGTAAACAACCGTGAATTATTCGTTTCCATTTTCAAAGATTCAAATTCGGAACTGATCAGTTGTCGCTATATGTGTATATGTATATATATATATATATATATATATATATATATATATATATATATATATATATATATATATATATATATTATTACACACACACACACACACATCGTGTCCAAGGTAAGGATGCCCACTATGGGGATCTCGGTAAGAGATGGAAGGTCAGTTAAATGAAACAAAAGTTACAAATTTGAGAGGATGTATTCATTTTATTTGTAGAAATCGAATATCTCTTTTAGTTTTTGAGATATTTGAAACAAATTGAATTTTCTGGTTTTCGTTTTTATATTTTCTGACCTTGTTTGAAGAGCTATCAAGAAAACAAGAGAACATTTTCATTGCCACTTTTCTAGCTCTACTTAATGCTGTTAATCAATTTTTGATACAACGTTTCGTTTGTTAGCAACCATCATCAACTTTACTTTTTTAAATACACGAAAAAATTATTTTTGCCATATTTAAATTCTCTCCTTGATTCTCAATTCAAGGATACATCACACTTCATATTTTTGATACGTTTCGGATGAGAAAATTCATATTCAATGTAAAACATCGAAAACGTACAGTTAAAACTAATACTAGAAACATTAGAAAACTGTAAAATTATTATAAAATAATGTTTTCTCATTTTCTAATGCCTGTTGCGAATAAAATAATTCACAAGTATGTATTTAGTGAAAATACTATTAATATTGTTTTAACTCGTCCTCTTCTTCGGACATCGCTCTTTCAGTATCTGAAGTCATCCTCATGGGAATAGAGTTATGCATTCCCAAAGAACAGTACCGTATAGGTCATTCACGTTCCCAACCCTGGTTCAATAAGGTTTGTGCTGATGAAATATCTTTAAAAAATAAATATTACACTAAATGGAAATCTAATAAATCGGTCGACAGTCATGTAAAATACGTTAGTGCTGCAAAAGTGAAATCACTAAAACTAAAAAGTTGTTCGGACAACGAAAATGCAATGAACTAGCTTCACCTCTTTTAGGCAGTCGTAAATTTTGGCCTTTAGCTAAAGCCATTAGTAAAAACTTTGGAACATCTTCATCCCCCCCCCCCCCCCGACGTCTACTGATGGATCGGTAGTTGCTTATTCTGTAGACAAAGCCAATGTTCTTGTGGATTTGTTTGCATCAAACTCGTATCTCAATGATTCTAGAAAAAATGTTCCCCTAGTCAACTCTTCTTCATACGCTATGAAACCAATTCATTTTCGGTACAAGCTCTTGGAATCGATCATCAGTAGGCTTGATCTCAATAAGGCGACTGACCCAGGCGGTATCCCAACCATTGTCTTAAAGAAATGTTCGTCCGAACTAGCACCAGTCCTATCTAAGCTCTATACGATCTGTACGTCCTCTGGGGAATTCCCTTCATCATGGAAGTTAGCAAATGTTCAAGATATTCCCAAAAAAAGCGATAAGACCGATCCCTCAAATTATCGACCAATGGCATCACCTACATTTTGTCTAAAATCGAGGAAAAAGCCATCAATCAGCAACTGCTCACGTTCCTTGAAACTAACAAACTCTTTAGTGACCACTAATATGGGTTTAGGCAAAGTCGTTCAACAGGCGATCTTATTTCATATGTGACCCAAGTTTGGAACAATACAGTAGAGTAGTCCGGTGAAACAGTTGTAGTGGCTTTAGATATCTCAAAGGCATTTGACCAAGTTTGGCATAAGTGTTTACTTGCTAAACTCACCTCGTTTGGGTTAAATGATACGCTCATCAACTGGGTTTCTAGTTTCCTTGATAAAAGACGAATACGTGTCGTGGTTGGTGGCTTTTTTTCAAAAGAAGTTAGCATTAACGCGGGCGCACCACAGGGATCCGTTATAGCGCCTACACTTTTCTGCTGTACATAAATGACCTTATTTCTTTAACAACTAACCCCATCCATTTGCTGACGATAGCACTCTTCACTGTAGTTCATCTCAGCCTACTCATAGTGATAATCCACCTTCTATGTCAAATCAAGAAATTAAAGCTGAAATGGCAAATTCAATCAACAAAGACATTCAACGTATTCTCGAATAGGGAAGCAATAATCTAGTTAAATTTAATGCTAACAAAACTCAGTGTTGCCTTATGTCCGCCAGAAAAGATCGATCATTTCCTGTTGTAAATATGAATGACTCAGTTCTTAAGCTTTCAGACGCTATTACGCTGTTGGGTATGACTGTATGGTCAAATCTCTCATGGGTTGACCATCTTCTGTCAGCTACCAATACAGCTGCTCGTAAAATAGGCTTTTTGTACAGATCTAAGCAGTACTTTACCTTTCGACAACTCTTTCTGCTGTATAAGGCCCTAACTCGGCCTCATCTGGAATTGATTTCTCACCTCTGGGTTAGTGTTCCCCAGTATGCTCTAGATATCGTTGATCGTATTCAAAAGAGAGCGATTAGGCTTATCCTTAGCTTCTCACATGCAGTCCCTTGAGCATAGAAGGATGGCTTCAGTTCTTTTTTTGTGTTATCGTTATTCCAACGGCTATTGTGCTGCTGAATTATATTCTTTGATACCATCTCGGGCTATCTTTGCGAGAAACACTCGGTTCGCTTATTCACAACATCAGTATGCAGTACAAATATCCACTTGTCGCACCAAACGGGCGCAATACACATTTTTCTACACGGCTTCTAGACTCTGGAATAATCTCCCTAGTTCCTGTTTTTCTCTTACTTATGATATGAGAAAATTTAAGGTAGCTGTTCATAGGCATCTGTTGGCAATTCATTATCCCTCTATCAATCCTCCTAAGTGTTCCTGAGTGCTTTAGCACGATAGGCCAAATTTAGCCTGTTCAGGTCCGCAATCATAAAAAAAAAATTGAACAGTGAAAATACATCTTTCGTCGTACTGATGCATTTGATAAAAATAAGTTGGCTTTGCATTTTGTTTACCTACCTGTCATAATTGATTGTTGTCCGTATAACGTTTGTTTGGTGGTCTTTGAGTTAATAACATTTTGTGTTTACCTAAAAACAATATGATAGGAGTACATTTTTCAAATAATGAAAAATTCGATATACTGACGTGTTACATTTTTTGTCAACGTAATTTTTCTGAAGCCGAAATAATGTATTTAAATAAATATCCATAAAGGCGTCAACCTCACAAAAAAACTTTTCGCACATTAGCAGTTAATCTAAAATAATATGGTGCGTTCAAAAAACTTGTAAAATCTCGCAAAAAACCTTGCAATGAAGGAAAAACCAATACCATTTTATTAGCTGTAACGGAAAATCCAGAGGTTTCTACTAGGAAAATGGAAGAGCAATTGGCATAGCCCATAGATATATATATATATATATATATATATATATATATATATATATATATATATATATATATATATATATATATATATATATACGTGTCCCAGATAACATTTCCAGCATGGGGATCTCGCTTATTATAAAAGATACAGATTTGGTTAAATTAGATGAATTACTCCTAAGGATCTGTGAAATTATAGGACACTCTCCAATTTCCAAATTTCCTTGTATTTTAAGACTTATGGCAAGAAAAAGAAAAATGTCAAATTTCTTTTTCTTGGAATATCTTTTTTGTTATATTAGACATATAAATTTCATTTGCACTTTCTTAAGATATTTTTTATGCAGAATTTAAATATCAATTTGGATTTTTATTTGCACTTTCTATTTTTTAGTTTCAACCCCTAAATTAAATTTCTCTTATGGAACGACAAGTCGGCTTTGAAATAATTGATCGTGTTTTTTTATCCTATTTACAATGATATAGCACATGTACTATCTATTTTTAAAAACAACAAAGAAAATTAAAAAAAAATGTATTTTATTAAAGACTCTAACAATAAGCAGGCCGTGAAACATAAAAACACAATCGAATTTAATGTCACTTAAAAATTATTCGTTCCAAAATATTTTTGTGTCAAACATGGCTTTATTTACTAATACTGAAAGGTTTAAAATGTTGAGTTGTTACATCTTGTCTCATAAGATTTAGAAGCTGAACGGATGTACTTGAGGCTGTATCCTGAAAGAAGGCAGTCCAGTGCTCGTACGTACAGAAATTTGGTAATTAATTTAAAAGAATATGGTTCATTTTCAAAACCTACTAGAAATCCGAAATTACGGAATGAAGATGCAGAACTAAGTGTATTACAATCGGTTATTGAAAATCCTTCAACGTCTGTTAGAGAAATTGAACATAACACTGGTATTTCGAAAACTACATCACAAAGAATTTTAAAACGTCACAGGTATCATCCGTATAAGTACACCATTCTGCAGGGATTTAGAGATGGAGATCAGGAGAGAAGATTACAATTTTGCCAATGGTATGCTAATCAATGTGAGAATAACGATAATTTTCCAGCTAAGATTTTGTGGTCTGACGAAAGCAGATTTACAAATATGGCCTTTTCAATCGACACAATGTTCACTTTTGGGACCGTGAAAATCCTCACGTTGTTAAAGAAAGTCGGCATCAAGTGAGATTTGGTTTTAACGTCTGGTGTGGCATTTTAGGCGCTAAACTTATTGGGCCCATATTTTTTAACGAAACATTAAATAGTGATAGGTATTTGAATTTACTACAAACTGATTTAAAAAATAAACTTGATGATTTACCACTGATTGAGAATATTAATATCTGCTTCCAACAAGATGGCGCCCCACCCATTCAAACATCATCAGCGAATATCTTAATAATCGGTTTCCAAATTCATGGATTGGTAATCGAGGGCCGATTTTATGGCCACCCAGATCTCCAGACTTAACGGCCTTGGACTTTTTCCTTTGGGGCTACGTAAAAAATCGAGTGTACGTGCAAACAATTGAGAATGCCGAAGATCTTCGTGAAGCTGTCCTTGCAGCATTTGGTAGCATTAAACGCCAAAAACTACGCAGAGCAATTACGTCGACACTACGCAGGGCACAATTATATTTAGAACGGAATGGTCAATTGTTTGAACATCTTTTATAATTGGATAATTATCTCCAATACTATTACCTGCTTAACTGTTGTTGTTATTTATTATTTGTCGTTTTCTCATGTTTCACATTGTTAGTCATTAATAAAATAATTTTTTTAAAATTTTCTTTGTTGTTTTTGAAAATAGATAGTACATGTGCTACATCATTGTAAAGAGGATAAAAAAACACGATCAATTATTTCAAAGCCGACTTGTCGTTCCATAAGAAAAATTTAATTTAGGGGTTGAAACTAAAAAATAGAAAGTGCAAATAAAAATCCAAAATGATATTTAAATTCTGCATAAAAAATATCTTAAGAAAGTGCAAATAAAATTTATATGTCTAATATAACGAAAAAGATATTACAAGAAAAAGAAGTTTGAGATTTTTCTTTTTCTTGCCATAAGTCTTAAAATACAAGGAAATTTGGAAATTGGAGAGTGTCCTATAGTTTCACTAATCCTTAGGAGTAATTCATCTAATTTAACAAAATCTATATCTTTTATAATAAGCGAGATCCCCATGCTGGAAATGTTATCTGGGACACGTTGTATATTAAAATGAATGACAGATAACCAACGCGCGATCATCAAAAACTTAAAAAATATATTAATGACACTGTGTTGTATACTTTTCCTGCTTAAATATCTTTCTTAAAAAATCAAGGTATCACCGTTGTACCAAGGGTATGTAAACATGTTCTGTTTATCATTGTTCTACTTTTATAACAATTCAGTTTAAACGATTAACAACGTTGATAATATCTAAAAAGTACTAGTCACACTTTTAAGGCAATTGTCCGTTTAATCAGGTTTGCACATATCAATGCCGGAATTCCGTTTAGAGTGATTTTAAAATTGTTGTTTAACAATAATTAATAACTATGTTATAATCTGCAAAATAATTTACATTGATTAGTATAATAAGCGGGTATACACGTAGAGATTTTTTATCCGAATACTAACCACTTAACTGTTCAACGAAAACAAAAAATGTATGATGGTAATTCACGTGTCCGTTTTTCTTTTGGTTGCTTCAGTAAGTTATTTTTTTGTGATATTGTAATACTTGTAAAAGATTGTGTATTAGGGAATATACCAGCACGGTTAATATTGTATATTCTTTGTTTAACATGTATTATGATCACTTTCCTTTTACGTGCTATTATCAACTTAACAATACTGGCTATGGTAAAGGAGCATGACCCAGATAATAGTACTGAAACTGCTAATGCAACAGAAACCTTTTGTTTACTGACCAATGATGATAAAACAGCACTAAGAAATGTAAGGGAAGACTTGATATTCATTTAATGTGAAAGCGTTATTTTAGGATTATGGTGGCACAATAGAATGGTCGCTTGATGAACAGCATTATGTTCTAACCTCCTTTTTTTGGACATATATCATTTCTCAAGCGTTAGGAGGAATTATAGTACAAAAATTTAGTTCAAAAATTGTCATCCTATTGAGTGTATTAATATCATCTGCGTGTATTCTCTGTATACCACTCGCAAGCTTTAATTACATTTTGGTTGTAATTCTTGAGATGATAAATGGACTTTCACAGGTTTGTTTAAGAGGTTTAGATCACTTTCGAATTAAATCTATTATAGGGAGTTACATGGCCAGCGTTGTATGCTATTATTGCTTGGTGGATTCCCATAACGGAAAGAAGTCGATTTGTAACTTGTTTTCATGGGCTATCAATTGGTATAACTTTAGCGCAGTTTACATCTGGATTTATAATTTCATCAATTGGATGGCAGTATGTGTTTTACATATCAGGAGTAATGGGTAAAAGAAAAAATATTAATAAAATCTTTTTTGTTTTTTTTTTAAATGGTGTATTTTAAATTATGCAATCTAAACGTTTCTATAACACTTACAGTTCCTTCGTCAGTAGTAATATCTATTAAAATTGTTAAAAACAATTTTGTCAAAGTTGAAAAATGAAAACATAAACATCAGCCTGCTGTATTAATATAACAGTTTGAGAAACGTATAAAGCCAACTATAGAATTACATTTTAGTAAAGAATAACTAGGTCATTAAAAATTAGATATTGTTAAACTGTCTTACAGATGACAAATCAGAACTCCCTCTGACGGGTGAAGGCTAACAATGAAAAATGTCAGCCAAAAAACACATTTAACAAAATTTAATCAAGTTATGATGTAAGTGTAAAGTTGTAAAAACTTTAATTTCAAAATCATAGAAGCATTCATAAATATGAACATGACATCAATTAAAATGGATCCAGTTAAATCTAACAAAGAAATAGCTTAGTCAATAAATGCAAGTGTTATGCAATGAACAGCATAATGCATAACGTTTTTTGTAATTTTTAACTTTAATGGTAATATCAACTACATATGTTAAATTACAGTGCTGTGGTAATTTAACATATAATTGTTAAAGCATTTGCTTCAAGGTCTAGAAAACACACAGAAAATACCTAGACATACCAAAAGTCAAAATTACAATCAAAATCAAGATGTATCATTATGCATTTTTTTCAATTATAAGATGCCAAAACCTTTTTAAACGGAGATTTTCTTCTTGTCTATTAAAATTATTAGGGTGTTTATATACCTTCATAGCTTCACGTTGTAAACAAACATAATAATGAATTTGTTTTGACAATATTTCCATATTGTCAAATTGAAATGTCATGATTTAGATTATTCAAGGCATGGCCAGCCACCGCAGACTTCTCTTATTGACCTAATCTACAGAATCTTATATGTTCTTTACGTCTTGTATCAAAGCTACGGTTTGTGGTTCCAATGCATACTTTACCACATGAACAAGATAACTTATATACTCCGGAAGATGATAATGGGTTTGAAACATCTTTAGGTGATCTTAAATTTTCTTTAATTTTTCTTGTAGGTTTAAAAATAGTCCTAATGCCATATATAATTAGGATTTTTTCAATTCTATCTGTAACATTAGCTATAAATGGAAGAAAAGCAGTACCAACGTCAAGAACTGGTTTTTCTTTAAGGTTATGTCTAGAAGGTGTAATAACATTATTAATATGAGCAAATGAATATCCAATATCTTGCAAGAATTTCGTTAAATATTTATACTCATTCTTCAATAGTTCAGGGTCGCAAATTCGTTTTGCTCAATCTACTAAAGATTTAATTACACCAATTTTTTGATGTGGATGGTGGTTGGATAATTTAAACCGTAAAAGATAGTGAAATATTATTTTTAGATATTAGTATGTCTAGAAATGATAAACATTCATTAGCTTCTTTTTCCATCGTAAACTGAATGCTTGGATGTATACCATTTATAAAAACCAAAAACTCATGCAGTGCCTCTTCTCCATGTCTCCAAATAACAAACGTGCCATTTACATATCTATACCAAACTGAAGGTTTTTTTAGGTATATCTTGTAACGCTAATGTTTAAAATTTTTCCATGTAAAAATTAGCTATAACAGGACTAAGGAGACTACCCATTGTTACACCATCAACATTTTCATAAAATTTACTATTACACTGAAAATAAGTTGTAGTAAGACAGTGCTCAAAAAGAATGGTTATGTCCTTTGGAAAAAGATGATCAATGTATTCAATAGTTTCTTTTAGAGGCATTTTTGTAAAAAGTGAAACAACATCAAAACTAACCATTATATCACCCTCTTCAATTTTGAAACTATGCATTTTTTCAACAAAGTCGGCAGAATTTTTAATGTAATGGTGTGTTTTACGTATATGAGATTATAATAATAATGTAAGATGTTTTAAAAGACTATACGTAGGAGAACCAGTTGCACTAACAGAAGGCCTTAAAGGAATATTAGTTGTATCGATTTCTGGTAAACCTTATAGTTTTGGTGAAATAACTTCAGACATTAGCCTCCTATTAATATAACAGTTTGAGAAACGTATAAAGCCAACTATAGAATTAAGTTTTAGTAAAGAATAAGTAGGTCATTAAAAATTAAGTATTGCTAAACTATCTTAAAAATGACAAATCAGAACTCCCTCTAATGGTCGAAGGCTGACTATGGAAAATGTCAGCTAAAAAACACATTTATCAAAATTTAACAATTTTAATAGATATTACTAATGGCAAGTGCTATCGAAACATTTAGATAGGATAATTTAAAATACACCATTATGAAACCCAAAAAAGATAATTATTTTATTGTGTGTGATAATGATGAAAGTTTACATTTTCATATTTCAATCCTTTATGGGGAGGAAACTTATTGTTCTATCAGACAATTTGAAAAATTAGGTAAACGTAAAGCACAATTATTATCATCACTCACTTTTTGTTACGATGCCGACACCAAGAAATTATCCCAAAGTTTATCTATATTAAAAGACATTTTAATAACAAACCACATAATAATATTTACAGATGAACTGAAATTATTAAATAAAGAAGATTGTGACAAAATTGGTTCTATTATGTTTAAATCTATGGAAAGGAATTTTCATATCTCGTGTTAACGTGAAAAAGAAAAATTTAATAAATTATATAATCAACAAAATAATAGAACATTTATTGATTATAAAAAAAAAGTTGTAAACCTTTCTGTTAATATTGTTTCAGATTACGCTATTGAGGCGCTTTCTAAAGGAGGAAATTTTGCGATAACACTACTTTTTATTTATTTCTTCAGGAATAGATGATAAATTAATCAGTTCTTTAGTTTTTAAAAGAAACTTTTTTGTTGCATCTTTTGGTATTTCACGAAGTCTCTGGTTCCAACAATTGCTCTATTTTAACGTCATAATGGTTTATATTGAATATAACAGTTGAATTACCTTTGTCTGATTTTACTATTATTATATTTTCATTGCGTTTAAGATCAAGTGACGAAAGGTTAAGTTCCTCTTTGGAGGTTTTGATTTTCGTAATATGTTTTCGATATTGGATATTATATCTTAGTGTTATCGCAAAATTTCCTCCTTTAGAAAGCGCCTCAATAGCGTAATCTGAAACAATATTAACAGAAAGGTTTACAACTTTTTTTTTATAATCAATAAATGTTCTATTATTTTGTTGATTATATAATTTATTAAATTTTTCTTTTTCACGTTAACACGAGATATGAAAATTCCTTTCCATAGATTTAAACATAATAGAACCAATTTTGTCACAATCTTCTTTATTTAATAATTTCAGTTCATCTGTAAATATTATTATGTGGTTTGTTATTAAAATGTCTTTTAATATAGATAAACTTTGGGATAATTTCTTGGTGTCGGCATCGTAACAAAAAGTGAGTGATGATAATAATTGTGCTTTTCGTTTACCTAATTTTTCAAATTGTCTGATAGAACAATAAGTTTCCTCCCCATAAAGGATTGAAATATGAAAATGTAAACTTTCATCATTATCACACACAATAAAATAATTATCTTTTTTGGGTTTCATAATGGTGTATTTTAAATTATCCTATCTAAATGTTTCGATAGCACTTGCCATAAGTAATATCTATTAAAATTGTTAAATTTTGATAAATGTGTTTTTTAGCTGACATTTTCCATAGTCAGCCTTCGACCATTAGAGGGAGTTCTGATTTGTCATTTTTAAGATAGTTTAGCAATACTTAATTTTTAATGACTTACTTATTCTTTACTAAAACTTAATTCTATAGTTGGCTTTATACGTTTCTCAAACTGTTATATTAATAGGAGGCTAATGTCTATGTTTTAATTTTTCAACGTTAATAACATTGTTTTCAACATCTTTAACATTTTAATAGATATTACTACTGACGAAGATAACTGTAAGTGTTATCGAAACATTTAGAATGTATAATTTAAAATACACCATTAATAAACCAAAAAAGGATAGGTATTTTATTATGAGTGATAATGGTGAAAGTTTACATTTTCAAAAAATTATAAAATTATATTTTTGTAACATTATATATTTTAGGACTTCTGTGGTGCTTAGGATGGTATTTATTAATGTACGATAAACCAGAATTACACCCCAGAATTTCTAAGAAAGAGATCAGTTACATAAAAGCAAATAGAGAAAAAGTTTTAAAAACGCAAAAACGTCAAATTCCATGGAAATCAATGTTTCTTTCATTGCCAGTGTGGGCTATTATTATAACATCATTTGGGCGATTATGGTTTACAAGTGTTGTAATAATTTACGGTCCCATGTACTTAAAATCAATAATTGGTCTGGATGTTCGCATGGTAAGTGCGTAACAATCTTATCATTACACCAATTATTTGTAAAATTAACAGAACGGACTACTATCGGGCTCTATTTCAATTGCATGTTTTATCACAGCAGCTATCACATCATACGTTGCAGACAAACTTCAAACCCATCAAGTAATTTCAATTGGCCTCAACCGTAAAGCAATTACAGGAATTGGTGAGTATTAAAATATATATATATATATATATATATATATATATATATATATATATATATATATATATATATATATATATATATATATATATATATATATATATATATAGACAACACCAAGCTTTCAATTTTAGGACAAATTATTGTAAGTACAGGATTAGTTGCCATTGGTTATTTAGGATGCAATAGAGCTTTAAATATAACGATTTGGACGTTAGTACAGTTAGCATCTTCAATTAACTTTATTGGTGTTATTGTTTCCATAGTCGATATTGCTCCAAATTTTTCAGGACCAGTAACAGGTTTGGTTCAAACGTTTTCAATGTCAACACATGTTTTAGCACCGTTAGTTGTGAAGGGTTTTCTTCAAAGCGGAGTAACTTTTACTAACTCTTTAGTTAAACATTATACTATTACTCTACATTTTAGAGCAATTTAGGTGCTTGGAAGAGGATATTTAATACTTCAGCCGGAATTGGTTATGCTTCTTATATATTTTATTTAATGTTTCTCTCTACAGATGTAAGAAGCAAACTTTTTAATTTTTCTTTAATAAAATATTATTATAATTTAAGGTGCAAGAATGGGATAAGGAAGATCAAGTTGATGAGTTAGAACGAATAAACAAATAAATGTTTATTAAGTTAGAATGGTGCAAGAAATTGAAAACTCAAGAGTTTCGTTATTTCAGTCACGTAGTTGAACTTTCGTTGTAACTAACTTGCTTAACATGCCAGTTACGTTTCGTAATGAACTATTCTTGGAAAAGTGAGCTTTTCTTAAACGTGCAATGCTAATATATATATATATGTGATATATATATATATATATATATATATATATATATATATATATATATATATATATATATACATATTTTGTGATTGCTTCTATTTCCTGCCGACATTGGTCCTAATAATTCCCTCAATCAATCCACTAATTTATTCGGATCATTCTAAGGTACAAACTCAATCGCTTTGTTATTATATAGTAATAGTTGCAGTCCACCCCCTCTTTTGGAGATAGAAGTTGTGCGAAATCTTGTGGCAGGCGGTGCAATAGCTGATGTACCGGGTCATTTTCGAAGTTGAAGTAATAGATTAATGATCTCAATATATTTCCTAATATTAGTTCCTTGGATTTGGTCATCTGGGTTATAATTACGTCGAGCAGCATTTGTGTGGCGCAAAATGTTATCGTATTGCTGCAGATCACTCTTTTTGAATGCCGTAGGAGATGTTTTAAATAATAGCTCATATAATCCCGGAGTTCCATCGTAGTCTAAGTATGATGCATCAAGAAGGGCGAAACAAAAATTCTCTCCAACAAAGTCTAGTTCAGCATCGCCAATAAAAAAGAAGAAAGTGTACGCCATATATTAAATCATACTCGTCTTCGGAACCTCTAAATATACCTTTGACGTAATATTTCGATAATCCTTCATACTGATTAAGATACCCTTCAAATGTTGATTGAGATCCAGCAGCTAATAGTTCTGATTTCACCTGTTGTAAAGTAGGAATCTCCCTCTAGCCGTCATGTGTGCTATCAGTAATGACAGTTTCCTCTATAACTTGTGGAATGGTGCCAGGAACAAGAGTACGTGGTGCCTTCCGTGTTCCAGATGTTTTAGGTGTATGATGTAAAAACACTTCATTTTCATGTGCAATAGGCTCATTTTTTCCGAATTCTGATGTAAAGGGTTCAGCTTTGACGAGATATCCATTTGTTTTAGTAATCGATGGTTTTAATGGTTGTTATAAGTTTAAAGTGTGCTTCCATTGCACGCTCTGTCAGTGCAGTATCTTCTTATAAACCAACGAATTTTTGTTGCACACTCTTGCGAGCACGAAAAATGTCTTGTACTAAGCGTTCCTTCATTACTACTGCATGTTTGCATTACCAGTACGGTATTTATAATGCAAGGAACTAGTCAAATCCCTTACGGAAACGACTTGTATTAATATCACTTTCTTTATCAATCACAAGAAATCCAAATTTGTCACGCCAGCAACAGAAACACAAGTTTTTAAATCTATCAAATAACATATCTACATTAACGTGATCCTCATACACATACTTAAAATTGGTGGTATCTTGTTGGAATAGAACTAGTAAATTTCCATTATCACGTACAAGATGTTTTGGAATAGACGAATACGTTTGACATAGATAAAAACAACCAATATTTTGGTGTCTGCCAATACA
The DNA here is from genome assembly GCA_036346205.1 of Vesta saturnalis. NCBI lineage: Eukaryota > Metazoa > Arthropoda > Insecta > Coleoptera > Lampyridae > Vesta > Vesta saturnalis. The sequence goes on along the minus strand of JARFJB010000360.1, from coordinate 3,918,733 downwards.
GAAATGATCTCTTATTTCATTTTGTTTATGGTATGCTACATCATCAAAAATCATTATTGAATTTTTAAGTAAATCACTAGGGGATCTAACGTCACTGTTATCACTGTATTCGACGAACCCGATATTTCTTAAAGGTGCCAGCAAATTTCGTAGGTAGTGGTATTTGGGCTGATATAAAGATTTGCAGTATACATAGCCATTTTCAAAACGTAAACCATTTGAATGTTCTAATAAGGTAATCATAACGTTTGTTTTCCCGCAACCTGATGGACCGACGATTATACCAGTTTACAACGCAGTTTTACTAGACCACTGTTTCGAGTAATGGTTCTTGTTAAAAGTGATCTCATAATTTTTTATAGGTAATTCTGTATCGTATGGTATGAAATGGATGTCACCTATTGCAGTACTTAACCATGACATGTATGGAGTTAATATATATGCACTTAATCAGATCAGATACGATCTGGTCTCGTCTGGCCTAGTATGGTCCAGTCTGGCCTGATCTGGTCTAGTCTGGTCTAGTTTGGTCTAGTCCGGTCTAGTCTGGTCTAGTCTGGTCTAGTCTGGTCTAGTCTGGTCCAGTCTGGTGTAGTCTAGTCTGGTCTAGTCTGGTGTAGTTTGGTCTAGTTTTATCTAGTTTGGTGTAGTCTGGTCTGGTCTAGTCTGGTCTAGTATGGTCCAGTATGGTCTAGTCTGGTCTAGTCTGGTATAGTCTGGTCTAGTCTGGCCTAGTCTGGTCTAGTCTGGTCTAGTCTGGTCTAGCCTGGTCTAGTCTGGTCTAGTCTGGTCTAGTCTGGTCTAGTCTGGTCTAGTCTGGTCTAGTCTGGTCTAGTATGATCTAGTCTGGTCTAGTCTGGTCTAGTCTGGTCTAGTCTGGTCTAGTCTGGTCTAGTCTGGTCTAGTCTGGTCTAGTCTGGTCTAGTCTGGTCTAGTCTGGTCTAGTCTGGTCTAGTCTGGTCTAGTCTGGTCTATTCTGGTCTAGCCTGGTCTAGTCTGGTCTAGTCTGGTCTAGTCTGGTCTAGTCTGGTCTAGTCTGGTATAATCTGGTCTAGTCGCGTCTAGTCTGATCTAGTCTGATCTAGTCTGGTCTAGTCTGGTCTAGTCTGTTCTAGTCTGGTCTAGTCTGTTCTAGTCTGGTCTAGTCTTGTCTAGTCTGGTCCCGTTTACCCGCTCACAAGTACGATTAGCTCGTGGTGAGAGAGGTATAATCGAATTGGACGAAGCGTGTAAAGAACACAATATTGCATACTCTCAGTCAACCGATCTAAGACATCGTCACATAGCGGACAAGACTTTGCAACGAAAGGCTTGGAATAGACTTCATTCCTTAAACGCCACCTTTGGAGAAAGGGCAGCTGCTTTAACCATTGCCGGTATACTGAAAAGACAAAGGACAATGGGAATGGGGAGCAAATCGCGACGTAGGAAGCGTTCTCACAGGAATAGGCCGATTTAGCTTATCAAAGCAGCCCATCCAGTACGACGCCGAGTTGGTGGTAAACTTCGATCATCTTTAAAATCTACAATACAGGCTTTAAACGGTCTAAAACACAAAAAACCCTTGGCACCCAAGAGTAGAATATTACCAATTCCATAACGTGAGGGATTCATACCCCTTATTCTCCTATTTGCAGCATTAGGGGCTTTAGGTTTTTTAGGTGGAGGTGCAGCAGTATCAAAAGCTGTTACTGACGCAAAAACGCATTAACAATGTTAGAAGAAACCAAACGACACAATCAAGCAACGGAAGCAGCTACTCTAGAAAAGGCTTATATATAAAGCCATATAAGCGAGGTTTGGGCCTACATCTACAACCGTATTCAAGAAACTCCCACTGACGTTACCATGTCACGTATTAAGCAACGTTGAGCTATCAAAATTTGTTGTTAAATTAAAAATCCGCTACTTTAAAGAGATATATGCGATATAAGTTGCCTACACGAATCCATACGAGTGAATGTGGTATCATGAATCTGGATGGTCAAAACACCAAGGGAACGCACTGGACAGCTTACATCAAGCATGATCGATATATTACATATCTTGATAGCATAGGACATATTAAACCACCTTTAGAATTAATTCACTATTTTAAAAGTGATGGTAGCAGGAACACGATTGACTATAGCTTCGTATGTACAAATTATGTTATCACCTAACTTCACCTTCAGGTCATTCGAAGATAAATATCATGCTTATTTTACCTTGAGAAAACAAGTTGGCCTTTGAAGTTAGTTATGAAACTTATTTTACAACAGCATACTTATTCTACCTTGAGAAAATTGTTAACTATGAGAAACAAGTAGGCCTTGAAGTTAGTTAGTCATAAATATGAAAACTACCTTGAAGTTAGCCCTCAGGATCTCAAAGAATACTATAAAAGCGCACGCTTGGTTTAGTTAATTTGGTTCTTGTTTGAAGAGCATAGCTATGGAATCTTTCTCAGTTAATCAAATTTTGAGGTTATTCAGTGCTGGTATGTTAACCGACGAGGGTTTGAAAAACGCATACAATATTATCACTTTTAAGATGTTGTGTGAAAATGACACTATCGACTCGATAAATGTTTATAATGATTTTGTGGAGGCTGCACAACGAGTTGGTGGAGTGCAAGAATATATTTTGTTTTTTATTTTTAAGATTTTTAATTACATTTCTTTAAGACCGGCTTAAGTAAATATGGATGATGTGTTTGACAATGATGAGATGATGGAAACTGCAGATGCGGAGGATTTGATAACGGTATGTCTTTTCTATTGTATCACTTACTGAACGAGTACATTACAGCAAAGCCAATCGGGTTCAGGTTCCCAGCAACAGGCCGGACCATCCTCAGGGTTCAATCATATTAATATAATTGGTGAATCAAATAGTAAATTTATTAAAAAATTTAATACAACCTGTAAAACGCTACGGTTTAACTTCAATGACGAGACGTGCAAGGATAATCCCCTAACGTGGCTACAGGTAAAATATACTATTTTACTAAAAATTTATCTAATACACATATTTACAGAATGCATTTGAGGAATTGTATTCATATATTGTAAAGGATGCGGCTCCTTCAGATGGTGTTGGAATCACGCTAAGAAATCCAAATTTCCCCGATAAACCAATTGGCTTGTCGTTTAGAAGAGTGGACCAGCTGTCGGTGAAAGTGATAATGTCGTTGCTGGAAAAGGTAATGCAGAGTAACGCTAGTTTTTTCTCAAGTGACTTGTTGGTGTTAAACGTTGATAGAGTGGTTGTGTCTGTAGGCTATGGAGGCAAAAACCTGACAGGGTTAAAATTTGCAGAATTTTGTAAATCCAAAAGACAAGGTATTATTGTAGTGCCGACAGAAATTAACGAAAATAATTGTTTAGCTCGGGCTCTAGTTATAGCTATTGCATTTAAAAATAACGATACAATGCGTCACTGTATGGAGATGGGCTGGCCTATACTTCAAGAACGAGCTATACAACTCTGTCAAAACAGTGGTGTAGATCTTAGTCAGGGTGGTAGTTACGAGCATATTCAGGCATTTCAAAACCATTTAGATTCATATACCATTGTAGTTTATAATTCGCGTATAGGTGATTCAGTTTATTTTGAAGGTTCTAGGGAACCGGGTAGAGTAGTTTTAAATTTAATATTAGAAGACGAACATTATAACGTTATTATTAGTCTCACGTCAGCATTTACATGCGGTTATTACTGCGAGCAATGTAGAAAACGTTGTAATGACAAGAAACGACATGTAAAATGTATGTACCAGTGTCCCGCGTGTCATCAGAAACCACCTTGTTCTATTGAAAATCCTAAAATTGTTTGTAATGATTGCAGGAGGTTTTTTTACGGGATTGAATGTCTTAAAAACCACAAGGACACTAAAGTATGCGAAAAATTGCGTAGATGCTTAAACTGTCTTAAAACCCATGAAGTAAAGGGTAAGCATAGATGCGGATACAGCTACTGCCCCACTTGTCTGAGCCAAAAACCTATCGGTCATCTTTGCTACATGGCCGTTAACAAAGTTCGACGTGACAGTACTAATGGTAAACCATCTATGTTTATCTTTTACGATTTGGAGTGTATGCAAGAGAAGGTGCGTGAGGGAGCGAATGATAGGTTTCTGCATGAGCCCAATCTATGCGTGGCCGCGAATGTTTGCTCTGTCTGTATCAAACATGCTGACAATTTAGATGAGCAGTGCTCAGTATGTAGTAAAAGAGTGCACATTTTCAGGGACGATCCTGTTCAATGATTTCTGTCATATGTTGCCGAGCGAGCAAGAAAATTTAAAGTTACATGCATCGCATATAACATGAAGGGGTACGAAGGGTGTTTTGTGCTTAGATGCATGCTAGCTAATAATAATCTGTGGAGACCTAAAGTCATCTCCAACGGTTAAAAATTAATTTCAATTCAATGTGATGATATTAGATTCCCTTAATTTCATTCCTTCACCGCTCTCGGCATTTCCAAAAACCTTCAATTTCCCCGAGTCCAAGGGTTATTTCCTATATCTTTTCAACTCATCCGTGAACCAGAATTGCGAGGGTCCATTGCCAGCACTGGAATATTATTGTGCAGATCAGATATCAGCGGGTGATCGACAAAAACTCTTAGACTGGCACACGGCCCAGAGTAATTATGTTTTTAAGATGAGTGAGGAGATTGAGAGATATTGCCTGATGGATGTTAAAATCCTCGTTAAAGGTTGCATTAGCTTCTGGTCCACCTTCACGACCCAAAATAAAGTCGATCCGTTCGAGGAGGACACCACTACTGCTAACGCTTGCAATAAAGTGTTTCGCAGACGTTTCCTGAGAGAAAACACTATAGGGCTCATTCCAAAAAGTGGTTATAGACGTGCTGACAATCAATCCAAAATAGCAATACAATGGTTACGTTGGGTAGAGCATTCTCAGCAGGTGACTATACAGCACGCAGGAAAAGCTCGCGAGTTTAGAACACCTGAAGGTGTTAAGGTCGACGGGTATTGCGCTGAGTCAAACACCATTTTTGAATTTCTTCGCTGTTACTGGCACGGTTGCGAGAAATGTTTCACTAACCAGGCCAACATGGATCCGAAACTCGGTGTAAGTACCTCTATGCTTGCCCGTAACGAAAACACGGTGGCGCGGTCTCAATTTATACGCGAGCGCGGGTATAATCTTGTGGAGATGCGCGAATGCGATTTTAAAAAACAAATACTCGTTAACGAAGAATTAAAAGCCTTTATTCAGAGTCTAGGTCATCAAGATGATGAACCCTTAAATCCACGCGATGCGGTTTACGGAGGCCGCACTAATGCTAGTAAGCTTTATCATCAATGTGACGGTATTACTGAGAAAATAATGTATTACGACGTATGCTCATTATACCCATTTGTAAATAAATGTTGTAAATATCCTATAGGTCATCCGAAAATTCATGTAGGGCTAGATTGTAGGAACATTTCATTAGACACGGTGGAGGGTTTAGTTAAATGTCAAGTACTACCACCCTCTAATCTCTACCATCCTGTTTTACCGTTAAAAATGCACGGCAAACTGATGTTTGTGTTGTGTAAGACGTGCGGTGCTGATTTAAATCAAGGGGAATGTACATATAGTGAAGCTGAGCGCAGTTTCGTTGGAACATTTGTAGCTGACGAACTGCGTAAGGCTATCTCTAAAAACTATAAAGTTTTAAATGTTTTCGAAGTTTGGGAATACGAGGTAACCACGTATGACAGAGTAACTAAACAGGGTGGGTTATTTAGCGGATACATAGATCATTTCCTGAAACTTAAGCAGGAATGTTCAGGGTGGCCTAGCCATTGCACGTCAGAAATCGAGAAAGTACAGTATGTGAAGTATTATGAGAAAGAGGGGATTTGGTTAGACCCTAGTAATATTAAGAAAAATCCCGGTTTAAGGTACCTGGCCAAACTTATGCTGAATTCTTTTTGGGGTAAGTTTGGTCAACGCGAGAATTTAACGCAGTGTAGTATTGTATCTGAACCAAAGGACTTTTTCAAATTGTTTACCGATCCATTGGTTCAGGTACAATCCATAATACCTACAAATGATAATGTTGTAATGGTAAATTGGGATAGACCGGTGGGAGAGGGCGAATCACAAAAAACAATTAATGTATCCATAGCCGCATACACGACTGCTCATGCACGTTTAGAGCTATATAGTTACCTGTAGAAACTAGACCGCCGCGTTCTGTATTACGACACAGACAGTGTGATATTTTTCGCAAAACCCGACGACTGGAATCCAGCATGTGGGGATTTCCTTGGCCAAATAACCGACGAGCTGGAGGCGTACGGCGTGGGGAGTTATATAGCCGAATTTGTTAGCGCCGGACCTAAAAACTATAGTTATAATGTGTTTTCAACCAGTGATAAAACAGTTAAATCCGTGTGTAAAGTAAAAGGCATTACCGTAAACTATAAAAACTCACGTGTTATAAACTCTGAAGTGATGAAAGATATGGTACTTAGTAATAGTAAAGACTCTTTGTTTGTATATAATGACAGAAAAATTGTTAGAGATAGTTGTTACAATGTGTTAAGTAGACCTGAAGCTAAACAGTATATGATAAGTTACTCTAAGCGACGTAGAATAGAAAATTTTGATACTCTTCCATTTGGATATAAAGAATAAAACAGATAAACAGAAAGAATTATTTTATTTATAAACCCCCAACTCCTTGAGGGTGAGTTCCAGCCTTGACTCGTTTTCGTGTTTTTTGTTTTGTGTGTTTGTGTGTTTGAGCATTTTAGTGTCCGTGCTTATGGTTGTGTGAAGCGAGATAAGCGAGAGAATCGAGGGTGAAAGAGAAACGAGAGAGGCCAGAGAGAGAGAGAGAGCGAGAGAGAGAGAGAGCGCGAGCGAAGGGCTACACATGTCTTACAAGATACAATTTAAAACAGCACAATTGCCTAACTTCCAGGGGTTACAACCAAAAGGACCTTAATTTAGGCTAAAGATAATTACCAGAAAACAAGCCTAAGACCAACACCAAGTCCAAGTCCAGCCCCAGGTCCAACCCTAAGGCTTACCCCTAGACCTGCCCCCAGCCCTAAGCTCCAACCCTAGCTCTACATACAGTCCCACCCCTAAATACAGCCCCAAGCCAAGACCAGCCCCCCACCCCAGTCCCCACGTTAGCAACCACAAAAAGTCCTAGCTGTCAAAAGGTCCTTAATACAGCCATAAGGTTTAACCCCCCAAAAGAAATCATAAAAATAAGGGTAATACGGTCCTTCACGTAAGCGAGCAAAAAATAATTAGGGTTGACCTCGAGAAGAAAGGATACGGTCCCACACGTGGGTGTGTAAAAATAGGGGTGAAAATACACGTCCTATATGTAAGCGAGTAAAAATAATTAGGGTTGAAAAGGGCCTTCGAAAAGAAAGGATAGTCTCACACGAGGGTATATAAAAATAAGGGTTGAAGATGCGGTCTCACACGTGGATGTGCAAAAATAGGGGTGAAAAAACACGTCCTACACGTAAGCGAGTAAAAATAAGGGTGGAAAATCCGGTCCCCCACGTGGGCGGCCTTGTGACGTCAAAATCCAAGATGGCGGCCAAGGTGTCCCATTACTACTTATACATTTTTGAATGCTTATATTTAATAATTTCTTTAACCAAATCAAACACCTTTTATTGAGTGAGCTTTCTGTATTAGGCAAGGTTGAAGTTATCTTTATACTGAATGTCATAATAATGTTTATATAAAGAAAAGTTACTAAAGTAATGTGTTCTAATTAAATTTAAAGGTGTAAATATCAATAATGAATACGACATTAAACATGGTTATAAATTATTCTACTGCGTTTTTTTTTAAACCGTTTTTTACAGTTTAAATGTACGTATATATACTTTAAGCAACTTTGTTGCATGTTCATGGTCGTTCTCACCATACATATATACGGGTTAGCTAAATACAGTATATGCAATTTTTTTTGGTTGCGGTTCATAGTCGTTTAACAAACGCATCTGTATTCTGAACATGTGAATCGCTTGCTTACCTCTTTTGAAAATAATATGTATGTCATCTTCTTCTTTAGTTTATATCAGCTCTCGTGGAGCACAGACGCACCTTTTCTAATGTGAAATAGTGTGTATTAAAAAGGGCATTCCAATATCTGTAAGTACTTCTTTTCATTATTCAAAAGATTTCAGTAAACTTAAATTAACAATGTTATGCCTAATTATCATCTTTTTTAACTTGCTTTATACAACTTTCTTTTGTATTTTAAAAATTCTAAACAGTATTTTATTTAGATTCAATGTTTAAAACTAGAAAACTTAGCGATTGTGTAGGGAATTAAATGTATAATAATAATAATTTATATATAGCACTGATGACAGTGGATGTCTCTCCTTTTATTCAAGCACGATGAAGCATTCCTATGGGTTTAATGAATTAAACGTAAGTACATTCATTTTTTTTATAAATTCATCAATTTTAACTTTTGCTTCTTACAGTTGAATTTTAGACAATGTAGATAATGTGCACCTAAAATTGTACTATATTTTTTTTTTCATTATTATTTCAACGAATACATTTTATCACATTTAAATCAACGATGTTATTTCTGTTTTATACAACTTTAGTTCGTATTTTAAAAACTCTAAACAGTATTTTATATAAATACGATCTTTGAATTACTTTCAAATAAAATTTTTTGATTGCGACTTTTTTTTTCAAACACTGGTATAATAATTTTTTTCGTTCTTTTTATAGCTTTTCACCTTCATCGCTTGCTGCTGGAGGGTCAATTTCCATATCCCTCGACGACACAGCTGAATGCTTCATGTGCGGAGTTAGAATAAACCAATGGCAGCCATTAGATAAACCGCTACAGGAGCATCTCCGATGGGCAACATACTGCACGCACGCAGGTGTAATGATATAGTAGTGGAGAGGACATTTTGCACTTGTACTAAATCTAAATGTTTTATTCCTAGAGAAAATCACATATCTGAATAATAACCTTATTACATTTGTACATGCCAGGAAACGATTACAATAACATATTTTCTTTTTTTTTTGTTGTTAAAAGTGTGGTGGCAGACAATAAGTGGCCTTGAAGAGGTGGGGTACTTAGATGGCCTTCAGTAGGTGATGATCACGAACAGCCTTGACGATGTGTGAGGCAAATGGCCTTGATATTGTGTGAGACGAATGACCTTGTGTGAGTATGGTATTGTGGGACCTTGGGGAGGTGATAACTTTGAGACGGTGGTAACCTTGGTTCGGTGGGGACATTGAGGAGGTGGTGTTCCAGAACTCTCCAACCTTACCTACTTAAGAGAAGTACTTAATTAGACGGAGGTTAGGCCCTGAATAATTAGTTACTTCTACTTAGAAGGCCCCTTAATAAGATTAATCCTTTAAACGTTGCTGATAGTTAAGACTCCTAAGACGCTATTACAATTCCCCCAAGTACCATTCGGAATATCCGGTTAAAATATATATTTGCCATATTACCAGCATTCCAGATAACCGCACTAATTATCCTGTTTCCGGTTATGATTTTATTCATAAGTAATGTAATAATAATTATTATTACCTGTTAATAATTTCTGACCTGATTTCAATTCATTTAATTGAAATAAACAATCAATAACGATAGATGATTATTACCAGCACACATTTAATTACACTGTTATCACCTGTTCATTGTAATTAACCGTTTTAGAAATGAAAATTCTACGCATTACTGAAACAGCTATTTAACTATATGTTTTGCAACACTACCCATAGAAAGCGATCCTATAGTATTTCAACGCAGGTACCAACAGAATCAATTTCTAATTTCCAGTTTTTTTAAATCCAGTATTACATTATTATTGTTTATTTTATTATTTCCTTTTTAAAGTTTGTTTTATTTTATATTATTATACTCGAATAAATTTGGTATAACCTGATATTCGTAAGTTTATTCCCAAATGTAGTGACAGTCCTTAACCCCGTCCTGAGAAGCAAACCAAAGAAAATAAAAGTAACACATCCAGGTGAAGTTATAAAATGCAGTGGGATATTTAGTGTGTAAAACAACACACTACCTTCCAACCTACAAAATGGAAACTAAAAGACATAAACAAATTTTATCATTTATCATATAAACACAATAATCTACGTCAAACAGCCGTTTTTTTAAACATCATCATGTCAGATAGAGATTAATAGACATCTAGATGCTAACTTTAAAAAAATTCAAATCCGCTCGCTTCTATAAAATCGAGTTTAAACATTTTCAATCATATTCATTTATACTTTACACGTACTTCGCTTTATATTAAGAAACTTTATAAAGAAAAATTATGTACAATTAAATTTTCTTTACAAAATATATCCGCACATTTTCTTATTATTTAGATAATGAAAAAACTAACTCTTGTAATGGGGATTTTGTTGCCGCTAAATTACACCTCGTAACAAAAAAATGCATAGAACATAATTAATCTATATAAATGAGGTCTATATATTGGTATTTTTATTATTATTGAAATATACATCTGTTTCAGAAGTATTTGATAAAAACCAAAAACAGATCCTAATAACACCCTCCCCTCTCCGTCGCTGAAAGTCTCCCAAAATCTAACCAGCTCCAGGAATGAAAACAAGCTTAAGTACAGAATTTTAAGTATGTACGTGTGTTCGTTCTGGGGTTATTGTGTATTGTAACATACATCCACACATCCGCACACACACAGACATTATGGCCGATCTTGGCAAAACTATGAGTTAATAAGTCGATTTACAGATAGTGAAATAAAAGACGATTATTTAACCTTCTACACCTACATATGCGTGTAGGTTAGAAGGTAACAATAGAATTAGCCCGAGAACACTTTCGCATAATGATTTATTGTGTAAGGTTTAAGCGTGTGTGACTGAAATCTTTACTTTGAAATCAACATTTGGCAATGAGACCTCTTTCTTGGAAACAACTTAGAGATGGTACAAGGGATTTGAACGTGGAAGAACTACATTTTATCACGAGAAAGGTGCATGCCCTCCCATTACCACTGTGACTAAGGAAGACATTGATTCTGTAATGAAGACTATGAGGGATTGGATCCTCATCTGTCAAAATAATAATACACAATCACCTTCAACTGAAAGTCGTTTTGTACCCCATCATACAGATTTTCAAAGAACAGAACGAGTACGAATTTGCCACGAAGCTATACCATTATTTAAGACTGGCGGACATCAAATTTTGTCGAATATTATAACAGGCGATCAGACTCACGTACCATGTGTCGGCATGACAATAATAATCAGACAGCAGCGAGCAATGAAGAAAGTAATGACACAGTGTTCTTTAGAAGTACCGGTCTAGTGAGCGCTATTAAGCCAGAAGAGCAGAAGACTGTCACAGTTAAATGGTACGTCGAACAGTATTTTCCGGAAGTGATTAATACAATGCCAAAGAAGGTAATTATGCTACATCACGACAATTGTTCTTCCAACACTGCAGAACTAAATCGACAGTATTTGGCTACAAACCAGATTAATGAAATGGAACACCTTCCCTACTAACAGTATCTGCCAATGTACGACAATTGACTGTTTTGGGCTAAAAAAGAACTTAGGAAGAAGAAGATTTTTTCAAAGGAAGAAGTCGATGCTGCTTTTCGGTGTTATTTTAAAAGTATTCCTAAAGCTGCTTGACTTGGAGCATTTAACCCTTTCGGGACGACTGGTACATATAAGTACCAGACAAATTTCAAACTACCTGAAAAATAACATTCTAGTTAAATTTAAATGAGAATTGTACCAGTCAGTAATATTGGGCATTGTTCGCAAATTTACGGTCAGAGCATTGTGAAAAATTGTGCACTTTGGCAAAATCGCTTCAGTTTACAGTTTGGTGTACTAGATACGTGCATGTAGAGTGTATTATTTCGTTTATAAACAACTAAATAGTGCTTATTTTCGAGTTATTGTGAATATTCTTTGGTTACCATGGATCGACCCGCATCTAGAAGCAGGCAAATATTAATTTGACAAAATTATGAACGTTTTTCTTGCGTAAATACTTGTTGTGGTACTTATTTGTACCAGCCGGGTTTTTTAGTGGTACACCTGTATACCAGTAGTGTTGTAAGGTTGTGTAGTAATAAAAATGTATTTCAGGTCATTTATGAAGAAACCTCTTTCTCCAAAAGAATTGGAACAGCTTTTTGAAGAGCAGCTTTCGGAATCGTTTTCTGGAGATTCTAGTGACGATTACGAACCCTCCGATGGAGATTCAGATACCGATTCTGATGAAAGTTATGAACAAGAGTCAGGTAAAGATGATGTAAATTCTTCTAATTCAAATAGTTCAGATATAGATAATAATATAATTAACAAATAGAAGCTGAATTTGAGTCAGCCTCTTTACCTTTAGGTTTGCAAAGAGATGAACCTATTACAAAGGGCAAGGGTAAGAGCAAAAGGGTTATAGAGGTTGTTCAATGGAACACACCGACTAATCAATTCACACCAGCAAAAAAAAGCAATTGCCACTTGAAAGAGATTGTCAATTGGCATTAGACATTACTAGGAATTTGTCACCTATGCAGTTTTTTCACACAGTGTTTCCGCACCCACTCTATTTGAACATTGAAAATGATACAAATGAGCGTCTACAAATTTCCAGTCTAGTAAAAAAAAGGTCTGATAAGATGACAGATAAAGGTGAACTAGAAATAATTATAGGGACAGTCTTTATTGTCTTATAATAAGCTTCCGGCTTTGAAACTTTACTGGAGTACTAAGAAGTGTATGGGAAATGAAGAAATAAGACACGCTATCTCACGAGATAGATTTCTATTGCTGGCTTCAAAATTATATTTTAACTCTCCAGAGAAGCCAGAGAAAGCATCAAAAACGTACTACGTCGATAGGCTAGTGGATTGTCTGAAATATATGATTCAACGATGTCGTCAGGATAGTACAACTCAAAGTATCGACGAATCCATGACAAAATTCAAAGGCAGGTCATCACTAAAGCCTACTAAAAGGGGCACAAAAATATGGCTTCGTTGTGATAGCGCCACAGGATACACCTACGATTTTAATATTTATACAGGTAAAGATACCGTTGCTATTCCAGATGATACTTTAGGTGAAAGGGTTGTCAACTCACTGGCATCAACAATAAAAGTCAACGATGTGGTATTTTGCTTCGACCGCTTTTTTACTAGTGTGAGACTGTTCCAAACTCTAAGGTATCCTGCTTTAGGAACAGTTATGACAAATAGAGTAAATGTCCCTGTTGTAGTAAGAAGCTAGAGAAAGGAGCATGCAAGTTTTTTTCCTCTCCCGATGGTTTGCTATATGTGAAATGGCACGACACAAAAGAAGTTTCTGTGATAAGTTACTGTCATTACCCTAATACTAAGGGAATTTCGAAAAAAACAAAAACTGGTTCAACCAAACAAGTAGATTGCCCTGAAGAAATTGTCTACTACAGGAAAATAATGGGAGGTGTTGATCGCGCAGATCATATTATAGGTCTTTATGATCATAATAGGAAATCCGCCAAATGGTGGAAGAAAGTATTTTACATTCTATTGAACAACTTTGTGTAAAAACTGTTTCATGTTATACCATACAGTTTAGTAAAAAGAAACTTTGTTTAACTGTTGGTAAAATTGGATTAACATATATCGCTGTTTTCATAAAATAATAACAAAATATTTTAAATTACTTTTTCTGAATGCCGTCCCGAAAGGGTTAAGTAGTGGAAGGAAAGAATGGATAAGTGCATTACAGAAGAAGACAACTCTGAACATATCAAAAATAAAATTTTGAAAAGATGACACTGGTTTTTTATTCTCAATAATAATGGCTTGTCCCCCGTATTGGCGTTTTCATATTTCATAAACTTGTTTTAACATTTAAATTGATTATTAAAGATACAATCAGTTACTGATGACGATAGCCGTAATTGTTATCGAAACGTTTAAATTTATATAAAAGATAAATAAAAATGCGTGATTTAGTACCCAAAAGATAAGTATTTTAATGATGTGTGAACATCGTGAAAGTATACACTATCATATTCTTTAGTATACCAACTTGATAACAATAAACACGTGCATATGTAGATATTTTCTATGGAAATAGACCCCCCCCCCAGCGTAGAACGTAAAGTGTAATATAGGATGCTAACACGTTTCACGGATTTGGTGGCACAGACAGCAACATCTGTGACGCTATAAATGTGTTGTGTTCCTTATTATGTAGATATCCTGCTGTTCCCTTTGTTTATTCTAAGCACTTGATCTTCCTTCTTACATGATATCGTGGGTTTTTGATTAATGTCATCCGGCCCACGGGACAACTGCATTAAAGCTGTACTACTGACAAAACTTCAAAGCGTTTTTCGAGTTTTAGAAAAATTACGAAGCAACGTACACTAACTTTACAGTAGCTCCATCTCTATTTGCTCTAAATACAGCTGTTAAAGCTACTTGTAGGCTACATTCTCAACTGCCGCTACATAATCAACATTTTAGCTACTACAACACCTTCTGGTTCTTGAAGATAATGATTTCCTACACATTAAATTATTTATTCAAAGATGGAAGCAAGGGAAACTTCACTAACTACACTAAAGGATTCATTCCATAATTCTATAAGGTGCTTTCATAAAAAAAAAACAGTAATATTGCAACCACCAACACGTTTTTATTGTGTTGCATTGTAACTCCATCCATGGGCGGCATATTATAAATTTAAATAAGAAAATGTTTACTATGAAGTAACAAAAATGAAATCTGTGTTTGGATTCAATAAAAATTGGTTGGTAAGTTTTATAGCGGAGTTAATTTTTATGAAAATTACTTGTAATTCCACCAACTTAACATTTATCGGTAGTGCATGTCTTAAGTTTAACAAGAGTTTTTTTTAAGAAATTAAATTGTATGGTATATCTGAGGATATGTTGACACCTTACTCTATTTAATCAATTTAATTTTGGGCATCGTAGGTAATACGATAGATTCTGGGGCTTTCCGAATACATCTAACTATCTAAATATTATTATTTTGAGAGATGAGCAGCTCCAAAGAAAGTATTTCGATTCGTATAACGTAAAGTTTCACTGCACATATGTATTCTTAAATTGTTTCGATTTACAGAAGTATAGACGCTTACTGTGTATGCATGAAATGTATCAATGTTAAACAAAACGCTATTTTTTTTATCAAAAATTGGGCATTTATTGTGGAGAACGAAACCTACTGTTTTGTTTTATTCGGAGTGTTGTCCACCGCTTGCCACTAACTTTTCTCATCTTTCTGGTAGAATATGGATACCGCGTCGGAGGAATGCTTGATCTTTTGAGGCTATCCACGAATGGACCAAATTTTTGGTGTCTTCATAAAGTGTGAAGTGTTGCTCAGACAGGTGATGCACCAACTATCAGAAAACGGAAATAGAACTAGCAATGTCTGATCAATATGGAGGGTTAGGTAAAACTTTCCAATTGATTGTGCCAAATAGGTTTTAACCGGCAGCGCAAGATGTGGACCAGCATTATCATGCTGGAGTATAATTCTGTCGTATGTGGAGTAGAATTTGGCACGTTTTTTCTTGAGCGTTTGACTCAATCTCATCAATTGTGTTCGGTATGCAGCACCAGTAGTAGTCCCCTTCAGTATCACCAACTAACCTTTTTGATGCTTAGCTGTAGTTATTGTAGCATGGCCTCATGATTTTTTCCATTTTAGATTATCATATTGGATTCGATGCAAAAAAACCCTTTCTTTGATGCCTGGCAAGCAATATTTCACATGTTCGCCGTTCAATGTTTCTCAGCGTCAGTTCATATGGAATCCGATATCCTTGTTTCTGCATTATTCGAAATGATTTCAACATTTCAACATCGATGTCACACTCAACGGTCTTAAGCTTTTTATACCACCCACAACAACTTCTCTTAGCTAAGGTAACCTCGCCATAGGCTTCTGCCCCTAAGATGCAGAATTAAGTAAATGAAATCAAATGTTCCCGCAAATGACACTTATTCGGCACAAAACTCGATATTTTCGCACGCAAAAGAATATTATAGTTATAAAAAATCACTAATATTTTAAGCTTATTTTGTTCATGGATGTCCAACTTTACAATAATGACGTTTTACATCTAATAATTTTAACCATAAGTCACTGCTGGTGCTAACCCTTGTCAAAAAGCGGAAAATTATTTGTACACCTATGCAATTTTATGGATTAATGGTTGTCTCAAATAAAAATAAATGCCATCGTACACGATTTGTAAACAAATTTTCGATTCTTGAACTTACCGTCATGACAAAATTAATTTAACCCAGTGGCGACTCGGAGTAGCTGTGATGAGGGGGCTCAGATATATATTTAGGGATATTCACAAAAAGTAATTCTTATTGCACGTTCATACGCGATTAGTGACAGTGCATATAGTGACAGATAAATAAAAATCAATAAAATCAAGTACTCCATTACGCTGATGTATATGTATGCGTCATTATCTTTTTTCGTAACAAACGTAATATGCGAAAGTACAAACAACAATTTTGTTTCGCTTTTCTATTTTTACTCAGCAAACTTTAGTTCAGTGGTGCTTATAATAGATATATTATTAACAGATTCCAATTTATTTATTTTTTTTTATAACTTATGGCATGATCACTTATTGAACTACATAATTAAAATAAATAATTGTTAGTGGTTATACTGTTAAACGTTATTATATTATTTCTGAACAGCTGCTCAATTGGTTAAATGTGTTAAAACCTTGATGTAAATATTACTTTCTACTTATTCTGAAATAACACTTAATAACTAAACGAATGAAGTGAGACATAAATATAGCAACTTTAGTACTGGAGGTTCAAGCAAAGCTGAGCATTGGTTTAAGCGGAAATTACTTGCAACTGGATACGACTCACACGAATTTGCGCTTACACATTGCCAGTCACTGGAGCGTTGTGACTCAAAATCTTATGGGTCCATTTCCATTGAAGGTGTTCAAAAAATATAACGAAATATTTGGATCTATTCCTGTATATGTAATAAGCAACAGTATTATAATTAGTATTTATTGCATTTTGCTAAAGTATATTCATGTAATGTGTAATAGCTTTCCTGTTGTATACTAGCAATCATGTTGGATCTTCATGAATATACACATTTCTGATAAAAGTAGGCTGTCACACTTCGTTGCAATAACGAAACTCTTGTGTTTTCAATTTATGCGTAATCACCTTCTACATTAACATTTACTTGTTTATTCTCTCTACTCTTCATTTTGATTTTCTTTTGAAACCTCCCTATCCTATTCTCGCACCTTAAATTAACTTAATTTAACTTAACCTTCACGACATTCCCTTGCGGGGTAGCCAAAACAATCCCTGTCCATTATTTATTTTTCATTCACAATCTTTCTCCATGCTTCTATCTCCGTATACCTCCCTAGGTTCCGCAAGATCCATGCATTATCTTTGACACTTTCATTTTTAAAACTCCTTATCTTTCTTTCTTTTATCATATATTCTACTACATTCAGACAGGCCCGGCCTTACCTCTGACCTCCCCCACATATATTTGTTTCGTTATTCTTGAGTTGTTCATTCTCTTAATATGACCAAACCAACGTAATGTACTTATTTTATATCTACTCATTATTGTCTTTTCCGTCGCATACTCCGTCATTATACACTCATTCTGTATCTTATCCCTTCCCCTTTTACCACATGCGATTCTACGGAATCTTATACCCACAGCATTTATTTTTCTTTCTTACTTTTTTTGACATACACATGTCTCACTTCCATACAGTACTGACGGGACAAACATGCCACTATAGAATGCTCATATCGTAGGTAGGCCCATGCCATCGTTTCTCATTATCTCACTGAAGAGCTGCGTGAGATTTCCGAGCTTCTGCGGCCACAATCATGGATTCCCAGCATACATACATACATTACGTATATATGAATGGTGGGACTAACGATGGGGATGGTCGGGATAGGATCGGAAGGAACGGAGCTAGGGTTCTGATGGGGAAATACTACACCAGCATTCGCCTAAGTAGCCGCACGTGATTTGCATATACGCAGTGACCATGCCGCTACATGTGTATGAGGAAGCCCCCCTGAAAAACCTCATAAACGGTAAATGGTAACGGGAATTGAACCCATTACCTTCCGAATGTTAAGCATATCGTGTCACCACTGCTCTACCAGCTCGCTTATCTTATTGAACCATCTGCAATAAACATTATACCCAGACATACCAGGTCGTCCACTTGCCCCACAATTTCATTTTGTAGAGTAAATGCTCTACCCTCCTCTCCACCTTCCCGAATGAACACCACAATCTTAGTATTGTTCATGTACACCTTTAGGTACTTGCTCTCACATAATATATCAAACTTACTCATTTACATCACCAACCATTACACCATTTGTTTCGGTACACATTTACCACGTATAAATCGAACACCCAAGGTGACATCACACAGCTTTGTGGCACTCCTTCCTCAATATTAGAGTACTCACTCATACATCCTCTCACGCTCACATGCCCGGCCACCGTTGTATACTGCCCTTATTCCGTTTAGTAGACCTTTACTTACACCATACTCATTTAATATTTCCCACATCTTCTCCATATTCGCTACGCCGTATGCTTTCTCTAGATCTACAAACGCACAGTACAGCTTCATTTTTACACTTAAACACTTTTGGATTATCTGCTGGAGAGCAACTATCTGATCGACACATCTTCTTTCTGGAATGAAGCCAGCCTGCACATCCCAACTCTTAGTTTCTGTAGTTTCTCGTACTTTATCAATCAGTATTCTTCCAAATACTTTACCAGGTGCACTAAGCCAATTTATTCCTCTGTAGTTCTTGCAATCACTCTTTTTCCCCTTACCCTTATACACTGTTACAATGATCACGCTCTTCCAATTTCTCGACACTTTTCCACCCTTAAGGCATACATTGTATAGTTCACACAATCTTCGTATAAGCTTTGCACCTTCATTTCATTTCAACAGTGATTTCATTAACGCCTGCTCCTTTACCGTTTATTAACCTTCCTACAGTTTCCTCTACCTCAGTTATCCCAATAGCATTCTCAATTTATTGACCATTCCTTCTTCTATTCTCCTTATTTAACCCTTCAGTCTTACTTTCCTCACTACTGTACAGCTTTCTGAAATATTTTTTCCAGCATTTCCTTATTTCACAATCGTCCCATACTATTCGTTGCTCATATTCACCACTTCGGCAGCGTTCTATTTTGTATTTTTGACCCATAACCAGAAGAATGTTTTGTTTCCCCAAAATCATTCTGCATGTTCTCTCCTTCCACACCCATCACTTCCTCTTTACTTATTCTCACTGCTTCCTTCGATTCTTTGTTTTTTAATCTGTACACCTCACACAATCGCTTTTTCTCAGTCTCATTATTTGCAGAAATCATTACCATGTACGCATCTTTTTTCTTACATACTGTCTTTTTTACCGATTTATTCCACCAAGTACGTTTTCTGTTTACCTACAGTCGCTCGTCCACATACCCGCACGGCACAATTGACAACACAGTTTTTTAAGCGTATCCATGCACTTTCAACGTCATTGTATTTTATTTGTTCATGCTACACTGCGTTATTCACATTGAACTTTTTATTAACAGCATCTGCATGTTTCATTCTCGCATCATTATCTACTACTTTATATACCCTAATTCTGGACGTTCGCACTGCGGTTGCTTTCCTTCTCCAGACCCACTAAATACTAAATACAAAATACACTCTCGATAAAACCAAAAAGTGGTCTGATCCACACTCAGACCCGCGCACTACTTTTGTACTTTCAATCAGATTTCTAAGTCGTCCATCGTACACTAACGAGTCAACCATACATTTAGATTCACCTCTTTGCCATTTATAAACACAAATTTATGTTTAAACGACTTATTAGATACAAACAAGCTTCCCTCTACACATATGTTCACCGGGCGGTCACCATTCTCATTAACTTTCCGAATTTTCCTAGAACGCGTTCAGGATATTGTGTATGTACACATCCGTTCATACCTCCCACTATCATAACTCTTTCGTTTGGCTTACATACGTTCAATATGTTCTCTACATCATTTCCAGAAGTTTTCATACTCTTGGTCCCGTTCTCATTTACCGTACGTGCTTTGTCTCCGATACACACAAAATATCAAGCTGCCATTCGCACATTACATCCGCAATTGCAAGTTCCTTACCATGCGTACCTCTAACATTCCACGTTCCGGCTCGCCATCCATTCCTTGCACAGTAGTCAGCAACAGGACCTATCTGTTTCGACCTTGACCGCCCCTTGTAGCCAGGTCGATTTGAGGCAATTGTATTGTTCTTTTGAACAACACCATAGCGGGCAAACCGGTTACAAGCCAAATCGTGCCTCGTACGATGTATCATTCCCTTCTAACAGTACCGTCCTACTACTAGTCAGTTATTTGTCTACTGCCGCGACACGTAAGGTAGTAAGAAGTAGAAATATAAACAGAGTCAAGAAAGATACAAATAATACAGTGTATACTCATTGTATGAATATCTAAATGTACATGTATACATGTACATTTGTTTACCTACATACTTTTCAATCACATTGTGTTTCATTTAGAATGTTCCCTACACTATTCGTGGTTCTCGTACAACTCACCGGATTATTTATTTGCGACCAAATGCGTTAATTATTTTTAATTAAGATTTGCGAGCTATATAATGAAGTATAAAACGTCACGTATAAATGTTCTTAAAATAAATGAATGGGTGTTAAATGCTTTCAAAACAAATCGTTAAACTAACCAGAGATCCACAACACTCAATAAAGGTAATACCGTTGTCTCAGTCGGTGAATTAATTCGGACCGAACCAATCTTCTTTTGATTTGCTTAATTACCACAGTTTCAGATTGTTTATTTCCACTTAACATAAATATAGTCACTGCAATGTAACAATAATAAAATTATCTCGGACGCCAAGTTATTTTTTGATTATGCTCGGAATAACTAAACCGAGTATACAATAAAAAAATCACCACAATGTCAAAATAAAAAAAATATACAAATTATGCTTATTAAATATTTACATTTAGAATTATATAAAATATATCTTAAAAACTAATTGTAAAAACATTAATTTACTAAATTATGGATATAAATACCTGTTCGAAAATTTTACACGCAACTTCTTAATAAAATCTGGTATCTCAACAAATACGGAAATGTAAACCAAAGGTGATGTAATCCTTGCACCAATATTGCGCAATATCTCATAATAACACTGCTGTACTCTGTAAACCATAACAAAGTTGAATTTTACTTCTTATAAATTTATCTTCATGAAATTTGAATAATCCAATATTTATTGTATTCTCTCGAAAGTTCAAATAAATAAGGTTTTATCTAAATTTAAATCTGAATTAAAGGCAAACTTGCAATCATAAAGTAAAAATGATAAAAGTGAAAGTTCTAAAAGTATAAAAGTAGAAGTGCCTGCAAAAGCAAATGTTTTAAATATTAATATAATGCGAGTTAAATGTACCTTACCACTAAATCAATGGCACTTTTCACAAAATTTAGGTGGAAACCCAAAAATGGCTTCTTGTATACATCAAGAAAATGAAGAAAAGGACGCTTAGGATGTCAAATGATATAGCGGTGCGCGAAAAAATATCTGCAGAAAATTAATTTAAAGATATGGGAATATAAATCCCTAAGAAAATATGCACTTAAGTTACACCAAAATGCAAATTAAGTTGCCTACCACATACTTATAATTCATTAATAATAAAAAAAAAAATTTATTTACAACTAAATGAACGAAGAACGTAAATTACGGTATATTTTAACACAACTCAAAATGGGTTGTTACACCTAGAGTTAGTTATTCGTTATTTCATTTAATATTTATTTATCAAATCTGTTTTATTATTGTCGTGAATTGTGATAACTTCTTCTATTTTTTAAATTTTACTTTTATTTAATAAATAACGATAATGACCATGCTAGCCCCACCGACTTTAATTGCCTACTTTTAGGATCCATTAATTAAAATTAAAATGAAATATATAGTAATGGTAAAAGTTAGATTATATTTGCTATCAAAGAAGAATATAATATAAAATAATACGATATATAATGTTATCGTTAAATCTTAAACTAAAATATTGTATAAAAAAAATGTAAAATGCCTGTTTCTTACATCTGTTGAGAGAAAAATTAAAAAATATATATGAGGCAAAAACAATTCCACCTGAAGTATTCAATATACTCCTACAAGCCCCTAAATTGTTCCATAATGCAAAATAGTAGGATAATGGTTTAAACAAGCTTTAATCAGAACATTATCAAAGCAAATTTAGAGAAAACGTTAGGCATATTAAAAAGATAGCTTACTATTACAATAGTTGTTCAAATAAATTACTCCCATTTTGTAGGCATAAGTATGCCCATGTAACTGTAGAATATAACACCCCACTTAATACTTCAGGGGTAATTTTATTAAATACTGCTTGTACTCACCGGAGTAAGTGTTCCGAGGTTTCAAAACATTCTTTAAATACCTCTCTTGATATAACCCCACAAAAAGAAGTCCAAAGGCGTCAAGTTCGGAGATCTTTCAGGCCAGGGTGTTTCACTCTAAGTGCTAATAAGTTTCATTGGAAATCGCTCACACAAATATTGTTGAATACATCTGGAGTTATGTGCTGGTGCACCATCTTGCTGAAACCAGCACTCACTTACAGTACCTAAGGGAATATCATCTAATGCATCTTCCAATTTGTTTCGTAGAACCTGCATGTAACGATTTGAATTTAGGGTATGATGGCCTATGATACGTGGATCAAAAATTCTACACCAAATATTGAATCCGAAGCGATTGTTGAACTTTGCAGAAGACGAATGTACAGTATTCCAGTATTTGAGATATCCAATTTACAGAACAAGTGTACTAACCTTTCGTAAAACCGATTCAACCCTATATAAGTTATCTTAATGATAATTTTTGGTAGAGTGATAAATAAGCTTAAAAGTACTTTTATGACTTCTTCTATTTACTTTATGACACTCAAACCGGTGTTTTAATATTTCACTTTATGAAACCGAAAGTTGCTTTTTATGTTAGTATGTAAACTAACAGAGTTGTTGCATGGATTTAGAATGTGTATGCTTAATAAACTAAACTAATAAAGTAATAGAAGCGTAATGATCGTGAAATTTCTTTTTCAAAGAATTTTGTTGCAAACGATGATTTGCTACTATAATTTGTATTTTAGGTAATCTTTGTACCAAAACGATTAACTGTGATCTATATTTGTTAATAGTTTATTACGTTTACAGTAACCATCTTCGATTTCATCAGCTGCTTGTAAACCAAATCAAGCGAAAAATAAATTTGAGGACTTGTTTCACACACAGAAAAACTGTCTTGCCAGCAGTGCAACATTCACCCTAAACTTGGACATTTAGCTGCATATGAAAGAAACCATCATCTATCTTTGTACTGAATTATTCTTGATCAATGTAATAGACACGATACTCATCGGAATATGCACGACTTTCCCTTTTCGTTATATGTTTCAAGATAAGGTGTTCTCATATTACGTCGGTCACTTTCTTTATGTAAAATATAACCTTCATTTAGCGTTGAGAAAATTTATTTCTGTATGTTTGTTGACTTGTACATTATTGAGGTTATATATAATGTTCTTTTATTAAAGCGTATTTAATTTTTTCTAACTCATATTTGAATCAAACCCAAATGCAAATACAATGTTGCCAATCTATACTCAAAAGTATAAAACTTGACATACAAAGTGACAAATTGAATTTACTTTTTTTCTAATTTTCAACACAAATGCCCAAAATAGAAAAAATAGTATAAGAAACCCGTTTCATAAGACGTTTTCTCGCATTCGTCCATTAGAAAACTCGCCGCGGCGTGGTTCGTGTACTAAACTTGACCCGTGCGATAAAACGCGTCTTCTGAAAATAGTTCCTTAATATACCATTTTATGAACATTTAGGAAACTTAAAAGTGTACCTCAGGAAGTCTAGACTTATTTTTAAAGATAATTTACTGTTAGATAAGTTTCCCTTTATAAGGTTGTTCGTACATATTCGGAAATTATCGTCCAAATACGGGTGTAAGTAATAGTACAATTTTACATACCTGTTGAAATATTCTACATCATTTCTACCATTTAATGTATTTTGTGGCGAGACTGAATATTTGACAAAGTTCAAACAAGCCACAAAATGTGCTTTTACTCCGATTAAAAAATGCTATTTTTTTACGCAAACGGCATTTAAAAGACAAAACTAAGGGAATATATTCAAAACAGGTTGCAGCGCAGTTGATAGATTTAGAAAAATATAAAACATTGCCGTGGTTACTGGTTTTGTGGTTGTCAAGGCGAAAAAAAATTTAACAAATCAACAATATAATTGTAAGAAACACACTAGGACCGTGAATTTTTGATAAGTACATGAGCATCAACATTTCACTTGTAAAGTGTATTGAACAAATTACATTATGTCGGACTCCGAACCCAACCGTATGCCGCTCGACTTTGTTCAAATTGCCAAGATGCATTCCAGAATTAAATTTTAATTTGCCTTTTAAAAAAAAGTACGTAGATGACATTATTTCTGCAATTCCTAAAAATTCTTCAAACCAAATATTAAATATTTTTAACTCATATAATTCTTTTATCCAATTTACAGTAGAAAATGGAATTAATAATAATAGCATTCCATTTTTAGACACTAAATTAATAAGGACAGATAATAATTTAATAATTTTAGATTGGTATAGAAAACCTACACATTCTGGTACGTATATAAATTATTTCTCTGGCCACACTACAACAATCAAAATTAACATGTTATGTTTAAAAAGTGAAATAAAACACATTAGCCATCCTTTCTTTTATAATAAAAATATAGAACTATATTATTTATTAATTTAAAATTCATAGCCGTCTAAATTAGAAAAAAACTATTTAATACCCCAAATTATGAAATTAATAAAAATAATACTCAAATAATACCTTTTACACCCACAGATACTTATAATCAAAATTCTAGTTTCGTTTCTTTAAAACCACATTAGTTCTTATTTTTTCGTATTCTTTTTAATTATTTTTCTATTTTAGTATTTTTACATTCTAGTTTTCTTATTTATATTTTTTAATTATTTTGATAATTTTTCAAAATAATTTTATTTTGTGCTTATTTCGCACATTATTTTATTTTATATTGTTGTGGCTTTGCAAACCACTTATTTTTTTTGCTACATTTGTTAGCACGATGGTTGATATTTAGATCCCATCGTGCGATTGATTTGTTTAGCATGATGTTTGATATTTAGATCACATCGTGCGATTGTTTTGCCGATTTTTTGGGACATTAGTTTTCAGGCAGATTATCTTCCTTTAATGGATTTACAATTTGCTATTATTACAATAGTAAGATTGAAGATAACTATTTTGAGTTTACCTCTGATCGTTAATTTGACGTGTAAAACTCATAACCATGGATAAGAGAACTAGTTATGCTTCTATACATTTCTGTTTTTTGATTGATTTAGTTATTTTGTTTTTCCTGATTTGTGTAGTGTTACTATTCTTGGACGGTGCTTGAGGACTTCGGTTCGCCTCGTGTCAACCTCGATTAGTTCACTTCCTGATTATGACGTTTTGGTAGTTTTAGGAGGGGGTTGTTGTGTTCGTAAGAGTGCATCATCTTCCTCTTGGCTACTCACCTAGATTTCGATTTATTGATAAAACGTGCGTGTTAGTTAGGGAATGTTTAGTCTTGGACGACGACTGTGGAACAACATGAAACCTGAATCTCGTGAAGGGTAGAGTGACCTCTCTTGTTCTCCACGACGAAGCATCCTGAGCTAATTTGCCAAGGAAATAGTCGTATCTTGGATTTACCGATTTTGACTCACTTATCGAACGTGACAGTGGTAGTTGTGTTATGTACCTAGGAGGCTTGGTTTGAGACCACCGGGGTAGGGTAGTTGAACCGCTCTCTCTCGACCTCAAGTCTCGCGATTATTTATTGTTAGTCCGGAAGGATTTTTTTATTTTTATACTCTCGAGTGGAGTGGCGTTTAGCCTTGATTTTTTATAAAGTTGCACGATAACCGATTCCGGGTTCTCTGCCCACTGTCCCTTCAGGTCATGGTAGGTTTTGGTTTCCGTTCGTTTTTTACCCTAGATTCAAATTTTTTTACCGGTTACTCATTTTGCTCTCCTGATGGTGGTTTGCTTCACTAACCCCACCAGTTAAAGTTTTTTACTTTATTTAAGGTTTCGGGTCCTTGATTCTCGACTAATGGCGTGTGCGGGTGGTAGCGCATCATTAGCTTTTATGGTGTTGCGAGGGGTCTTTCCTGACCGACATCACCACATTTTCCGTACTTTTTCGTACATCTCCTTTTTATTTTTTAAATATTGCTTATACTTTAATTAGCTTAACATTTTGTATTTTTTAAATTTTAATAATTTCATTTATTAGCTTAGTGTTTGGAATCTCCGCTTTGGTGATCTCCGAGTCCAAATTTTAGGAGGGGGTGTGTAACAACCTTTTTTTGTGGTTGTATTAAAAAGTACATTGATTTAAGATCGATCATTTATTTGGCGTAATATTGGAAAAGTTTTTAATTATTAATATGTAGAATTGAGAAAGACAACTTAATTTGCATTTCCTAGAACATATCTTTTGGGTGTAATATTACATAAGTAGTTAGTTTCTTAAAAAATTGGATTCATATAATTGTATCCGCGCAACGCGTGAAAACTTTTAGGGGAATACTCATTTGAGTTATTCTGAAAGTTTTTTTTTTAATTCACTTAATGCTGAATGTTACAGCAGTAAGCATGATTTTTACCTACTTTTTTTTTGGTGCCATCAGATTTTGATGGTAAGTTATTTTATAATTCATTATATTTAAAACTAAAGCATTTGTTTGTTTTTTTAGGCACTTAGTTTGCACTTAGTTTGCACTCCTATTTCGTTTATTTAGGCACTTCGTTTGCACTCCTATTTCGTTTATATTGCACTTAGTTTGCACTCCTTTTTCACTTATTTTGCAATCATTTTACTAATATTTTTATAATAATTATTTTTAATGGCACGTATAAGTCAGTAATTTACTATTCTATTATTTTTCTGGTTTAAATGGCAATTTTTACTTGAATTACATTTTACAACTCAAGTTCTACATACTTTTATAAATAAATTTGGGGAATTAAACTTCAAAGAAATTCAATAAATTTATGGACACAATATATTAAGGATAAATAAGCAAGACATTGACCTCACCAAGTTCACCATTCGGCTTCATAGTTACTAGTTATAGTTTATGGACAGAACCGTTCAAAGGTAATGTTTTTATATAATTTTAGAATAGTATAAGACTTCTGATTTTTTTACGTTTTCAATCAGATATTGAATAAACTTAAGTATATCATGTTATTTTATTTTCATTTTGATAAATTGTTTATTATTATCCATTAGCTAGGTTTTGTTGTTCCTATATATATATATATATATATATATATATATATATATATATATATATATATATATAAAAAAAAAGACAACATGGCGCTCGAGATTTTATCATTTTTTCATAATTTTTAGATAACATTTTTTTATGAATTAGGTGAAGTGAAAATAACTAAGCATATGGGAAGCAAGTAGCATTTCAGGTAGGTTAACTACTCAGTACATTAGAACTCTCCCTTATCTTCATCTTCCGATTGAGCCGACGGCAGTAGCGATCATTATTTGGTAATTTGTTATATTAATTAAGATCATTCGATCAATTACGAATTGTATATTGCATCATCGCTTTTTTTTTAATGTTATAAGTTCGCCCAGTTTTAGTGTTTATACTTAGGCAGCCGCTTTTAATGTTACAATATAATAATAATATCAAAACAATATTTAGTAAAACCAAAGATAAAATTAACAAATAAAAAATTTCTAGTGTTGTATATAAGATTCCCTGTTTAAATTGTAATAACGAATACATTGGACAAACTTGTGGAGTTCTTAAAGATGGATTAACACAACATAGAAGTGACAACAGGTGAAACAAAATTTCATGTGCACTAAGTGAACACTATTGAAAAAATTCATTATCCAAATTTTGCAGAAATTAAAATTTTACAATTAGAAAATAATTATCATGAACGTTTTTTAATTTTAGAAATGTTTGAAATAATTAAAAATAAGAATTCTTTTAACAAGAAACGTGAATTTTAACAATTTATTAATAATTACACCTATTTTTACTTTTATACTAATTATATATATATATAATATATATATATATATATATATATATATATATATATATATATATATATATCATTTTCCCACAAAAAAGGGTTCGTACTAAAGTGAATGAAAGATAACAAACATGTGCTGTCGATCAACAACTTAAAAAATATTCATCATGGCACTCTGCTGTATACAAAAACCGCACGAACTTTCTTGGTTACCTCGTATTAATATTTTTGGTGCCATGGACTTGAAATTAAATAAAAATTCTAATTATTTAGACAAGCTATATTTACAGTCCTACCCAAATATTATGCTTAGAAAATAAAGCTATCACCATTGTGCCAAAGGTAGGCAAACATGCTTTATCATTGTTCTACTTTTGTAGCAATTAAGTTTAAACAATTAACATTAAAAATATCTAAAAAGGACTAGTCACAAAGGTAATTGTCCGTTTAATCAAGTTTTACACATATCAATTCTGGAATACAGTTTTTGAATTAATTTAGAATTATTATTTTATAATATTTATGTAATAATCTGCAGAATAATTCACATTGATAAGTATAACAAGCAGGTGTACACGTAGATATTTTTTTATCAAAGTACAAACCACTAAACTGTTCAACGGAAAAAAAGATGTCTGATGGTAATGCTTGTGTCCGTTTTTCTTTGGGCTGCTTCAGTAAGTAAATTTTTGTTATATCGAAACACGTGTAAAAGTTGTGCATTAGGGAATATATCAGCACGCTTAATATTGTATATTCTTTGTTTAACATGTATTATGATCACTTTCCTTTTACGTGGTATTATCAACTTAACAATACTGGCTATGGTAAAGGAGCATGAACCCGATAATAGTACTGAAACTGCTAATACAACAGAAACCTTTTGTTTATTGACCAATGATGATAAAACAGCACTAAGAAATGTAAGTGTAGATTTTTATATTAATTTAATGTTAAAGCGTTATTTGAGGACTATGGTGGCACAATAGAATGGTCGCTTGATGAACAGAATTATGTCCTAACCTCCTTTTTTTGGACATATATCATTTCTCAAACGTTTGGAGGAATTATAGTACAAAAATTTAGTCCAAAAATTGTCATCCTATTGAGTGTATTAATATCATCTGCGTGTATTTTGTGTATACCACTTGCAAGCGTTAATTACATTTTGGTTGTAATTCTTGAAATGATAAACGGACTTTCACAGGTTTGTTTAAGAGGTTTAGATCGTTTTCCAATTAAACCTGTTATAGGGATTTACGTGGCCAGCATTGTTTGCTATTATTGCTTGGTGGATTCCCATAGCGGA
Source organism: Vesta saturnalis (assembly GCA_036346205.1). Classification (NCBI taxonomy): domain Eukaryota; kingdom Metazoa; phylum Arthropoda; class Insecta; order Coleoptera; family Lampyridae; genus Vesta; species Vesta saturnalis. Next base: position 3,889,065 of record JARFJB010000360.1, on the reverse strand, counting down.
AAGAAATCGGTTTATAACTTGTTTTTATGGGCTATCAATTGGTATAACCTTAGCACAGTTTATATCTGGATTTATAGTTGCATCGATTGGATGGCAGTATGTGTTTTACATATCAGGAATAATAGGTAAAAGAAAAAATAATAAAATTGTATTGTATTAGATCTTTTAGGATTTCTTTGGTGTTTAGGATGGTGGTTATTAATGTACGATAAACCAGAATTGCACCCCAGAATTTCTAACAAAGAGTTCAGCTACATAAAAGAAAATAGAGAAAAAGCCTTAAAAACTCAAGAACGTCAAATTCCATGGAAATCAATGATTCTTTCATTGCCAGTGTGGGCTATTATAGTACCATCATTTGGGCGATTGTGGTTTGCAAGTGTTGTCACACTTTACGGTCCCATGTATTTAAAATCAATAATTGGTCTAGACGTCCGCATGGTAAGTGTAACAATCTTATCATTACACCAATAATTTGTAAAATGGCCAGAACGGACTACTATCGAGCTCTATTTCATTTGCATGCTTTATCACAGGAGCTATCATGTCATACATTGCAGACAAACTTGAAACCAACCAAGTAGTTTCAATTGGCGTCAACCGTAAAATAGTTACAGGAATCGGTGAGTATTAAAAAAATATGCACCTAAACAACACCAAGCTTTCCATTTTAGGACAGATCATTGTAAGTACAGGATTGGTTTCCATAGGTTATTTAGGATGCAACAGAGCTTTAAATATAACGATTTGGACGTTAGTACAGTTAGCATCTTCAATTAGCTTTATTGGTGTTATGGTTTCCATAGTTGATATAGCTCCAAATTTTTCTGGACCAGTAACAGGTTTGGTTCAAACGTTTTCAATGTCAACACATGTTTTAGCACCGTTAGTTGTGAAGGGCTTTCTTCAAAGTGGAGTAACTTTTACTACCTCTTTAGTTAATCATTATACTATTAATCTATATTTTAGAGCAATTTAGGTGCTTGGAAGGGGATATTTAATACTTCAGCCGTAATTGGTTTTGCTTCTTATATATTTTACTTAATATTTCTCTCCACAGATGTATGAAGCAGACTGTTTAATTTTTTTTAATAAAATATTATTCTAATTTAAGGTACAAGAATGGGATAAGGAAGATCAAATTGATGAATTAGAACGAATAAACAAGTAAATGTTAATGTAGAATGTGGTGAAATAAATTAAAAACTCAAGAGTTTCGTTACTTCAACCACGTAGTTGAACTTCTTTTGTAATTAACTTGGACATGCCACTTACGTTCTTGGAAATGTAAGCAATTGTGCCAGTATATATATATATATATATATATATATATATATATATATATATATATATATATATATATATAGAGAGAGAGAGAGAGAGAGAGAGAGTGGGCCACCACCAACGGGACGGTCTTTTGTATCTAGGCAATACGTTTTTTCAAATTCATTTTTCAGGGGGGTTATGTATATTAGAAGTGGCCACATTTTAAAATTATATTTTCGTACATAATGGGTGTTCCAGAAAAGCGTGGCTTATCAAACTAATGTTTTTTTTAATCGAACACCCTGTATTTTCGTTCAATTTTGGATAGTACTGTAAAAATAAAGTGCACTTTAACAAATGATGCCGATAGGTGAATATTACAGTTTTCGAGATATTTTGAATTTTATGAAAATAATAGGTTTTCGAAATTAAATCGTACTGAGCGAATTAATTAAATTAGAATGACAAAAACCGAGTTGTAAATATTAACGTTGTTACCCATTGAATCGCTATAGCAAATGATACTTAATTCCTTACAGGGTGTTCAAAATTTTTACTTGTAAAGTAATTACATTCAAATCACATTATCTTGGTAATTTGAAATGTAACACCCTGTATTTTATTAATCTAATATTCCCTATCATTTGGTACATGGGTTTCCTATACCTAAATATTAGTTTTTTTGTTATTTAACATTTTCTTAAATTTAATGTATTTATTTATGAGATAAAAGAAGTATTTGAATAATTATTATCATTTTCATTCTCAACACTCAAGTAAATTAAAAGTTATTAACTAAAAACATAAAAACGGCAAAATATTTTTTGTTAATGAGAGAAGTAATAATTATAACAAAAATGAACAAGACGCTAGGAAAAAATTAATTTTACTCCAACATATGCCCGAAATGTCTGCCATCTGCCTGAATACAACAGTTAATTCTATTTTCAAAAGATGTTATTTTATTTAACGTTTCCGGCGTTATAGCGGCGGTATAGTATAATGCATTACAAATTCTTATTTTCATGTTCTCGTTAGTAGTGGGGACTGTTTGATTTACTATAAGTTGAACAATCCCCCATATACTGAAAGCCATTGGAGTAACATCTGGAAACCAAGGTGGCCAATTACAAGGACCATCCCTGCCTATCCACCTATTTCTAAATTTTCTGTTTAGATACTTTCTGACAGGTCGGGAAAAATGAACGGGTGCTCCATCCAACTGGAGCCACATTTTTTTTCGTATATTTAATGGAATATGTTTGATATTGTGTTATTTTATATTACAAATTTTCTGTTCAGATACTCTCTGACAGGTCGGAAAAAATGAGCGGGTGCTCCATCCAACTGGAGTCACATTTTTTTTTGTATATTTAATGGAGTATGCTCATGCAGTATCCAAAAATCACATTTTAAGAAATTCAAAAATTTTATTCCATGTAGGTGGCCATCAAATAAATATGGTACAATCGCCCAAACCTTTACAGTCCATCGGTGTTGGCGATCAACAGTACGAAATATATGTCTGTTTTCAGTATCGTAATAGCGGTAATTACGCCTATTTACTATACCATCACTCTGATTAGTGCATTCATCTGTAAATTCCACGAATTTAAAGAATTCAGGATCTCTGCCAACCTTATCCAAAGCCCATAAGCAAAAGTTTAAACGCAAATTATAGTCCCTTTCAGACAAATCTTGATATAACTGAATATGATATGGACAATATCCATTTTTTAAGTATCCTACGGCCACTTGTTCGACTGATATCTGTTTCATTCGAAATTTTTCTAGTACTTGCATGAGAGTCATCAGTAACAAACTCATTTTCATTATTCCCAGTAATCTGCTTTGTTTTATTCGCCTTCTGATATGGAACTGACCCACTAGCAGAAAGTCTGTTCAACAACCTTTAAAAAGTATCTTTTCTTGGATGTTCTCGGTCGGGGTTCTTTTGATCATACAATCTAGAAGCCAGAAAACAATTTTCTAAACATACCCCAACGCACAGTATCATATCAATTCTTTTTTGAAATCCGTATTTCATTTTAAACTATTATTTTAACAATTTAACAATAAATAAAATTATTGTGCACAATAAGTTAGAGACTTAAAAAAAACAACTTAGAATTGTATTATGTCTAAAAAGACAGCATCCTACTGGATTAGTTTAAATTTTTTGTTATAAGGGATTAACATTAAATTTAAGAAAGGACAGAAAGCAACCTACTAGATTAAATAACAAAAAAACTGAAATATTTGGGTATAGGAAACCCGTATTACAAATGATAGGTAATGTGATTTGAATGTAATTATTTTGCAACGCTTGGGGCGTTTTTTAAGATAAAACGTATATATATATATATATATATATATATATATATATATATATATATATATATATATATATATATATATATATATATATAGGCTTTATCTTAAAAAAAACGCCCTAAGCTGTAACTCCGGATTTTAAAAATTCAAAGAAACAAATGAATGGTTTGATATACTCTACCAGATGTCACCAACTTTCATTTTTTTTATCTTTGCCCTCACTGACAGCGATAGTCAACTTTTCTTTTCTTAATGGAAACGTGTTTCTTTTTACGTCATATTGTAGGCAATTATTTCCTGAATTCAACAGTATAACATAGCTTAATAAGTATTTAACATTTGCATACGATTTGACATAATTGTATAAGTCGCTTTTTGTGTCGCACTCATTTCCACACATGAAGACTTGCCTTTAGCAAAATGTCAGATCGTGTCACTGAATTGTCCACATCACAATTATTTAATAATTTTTATAATACTGTGAAAAGGTCACTTTAATTTCTATGATGGATAACAGCACATTGACCGACATGCTCCAAGTGTATTTTGAATGTAATAAAAATAGTGGCCAATCAGTGGTTATCTACATTAATCGATTTCCGAACCAAGAAACTCAAGATCGACGAAAATTCTCAAGACTTGAAAACAATTTAAGAAATTATGGTAGTTTCAAGAAGCCTAAAAGAAAGCATCGTCAATTTAATGAAGAGGTGGAGTTAGGCGTTCTTCTCAGTGTTCAGGGAAAGTCGAGAACGTCTACACGTAAAATTGCTAGTGATTTGAGCAACACATCTAAGAATATTAAAAAAGGACAAGTTTAAATCGTACGCTCCACAAAAAGTGCAAGCTCTGGAGCAAAATGATCACGATCGAAAAATTGAATTTTACCGTTTTTATTTAGACGCGGTTCGAGGTTATGGTAATTTCTATAGAAAAATAATTTGATCTGATGAGTGTACCTTTTAATAATGGAATTTATAATAGAAACATCCATCGTACTGGAGTCAGGAAAACCCTAGACTTATTGTTGAAAATTTATTTTCAAAGAGTGCGGTATTTTGTGCGATCGATTAATTGGAACATTTTTTATCGACGGTATACCAACTCAAGACAAATATTATGATCTTTTGAATGAAAATATCGAAAACCTTTAGATGGACTACCCCTTGCTGAACTCAATAGAATTTCTTTTCAACAAGGTGGGACTCCTCCATATGATGCACATGTGAATTTAAATTGATTAAATAACAGATTTGGCGCAAGGTTGAATAGGACAAATGGACCTATTCGGTAGCCTACCCGTTCCCCTGACCTGACGCCACTTTACTTTTTGTTTTGGGGTTACCTAAAAGACCAAGTCTATTTAAACCAGCCCCAGAATGAAAACTACCTCAGAAGAAGAATAATCCAGGTTTGTCGAGAAATACCTCCAACTGTTATAATGAACGCTACGTATGGAGTGATTAGAAGGTGCGAAATGTGTATTCGTCAAGGCGGCAGGCAATTTGAACAGTATTTGTGATGCAGATTTCACTAGTTATTTAAATGGCATTTTTTAATAATTACGGATTACTTAATTATGTAATTTTTTATTTTTTCCAGAAATTGTTGAATAAATATTAAGTTATGTTAATTCTGTTGAATTCAGAAGAAAATTGTCTACAATATGACGTAAAAATAAAAACATATTTCTATTAAGAAAAAAAAAGTTTGCTATCGCTGTCACCGAGGGAAAAGATTAAAAAAATGAAAATTGGTGACATCTTGTAGTGTATATCAAACCATTAATTTGTTTTTTGAATTTTTAAAGTTCGCCAATAAATAACGAAGTTACAGCTTGGGACGTTTCTTACGATACAGCTTATATATATATATATATATATATATATATATATATATATATATATATATATATATATATATATATATATATATATATATGTATGGAACACCATTACAGAATCATCCGATTGAGAATCCCGCCGACCGTGAAATACGCGCTGTGATTCGTTTTATTAGTGTTAAAAACGTGGACTCTGAAATCCACGTCAGATCAGTAAAGTGTATGGAGAAAACATTATTAACGATGGATGGTACGAAAACGGGTGAGAGTTTTTGTGACGGAAGGTTTAAATTATCGAAGTCACGCTGGTTACCGAAAATGCTTATGCAAACGTTTAGCCAGTTCTTTCACTACCTTATAGCGATACAGTGAGGAAGGTGACGAGTTTCTAAGCCAAAGTGTCACATGCGACAAAGCATGGGTAGCTTACGTTACACTAGAATCAAAATAACAATCTATGGGATGGCGGCATTCAACATCACCCAAAAAAGTAAAGTTCAAGTAAACAATTTCAGACCGGAATAATAGCGTACTGTTTTTTGAGACGGGAAGGGGGGCCTCAAGAAAACTGCGCTGTACAATTTAAAACAAAATGCGTATCATGCTGAGTAGGGGAATTGTCTTACTGCATAATGCCCGTCCACACGTGACCAATCGAACTCAACCATTGATCGAACCATTTGGTTGGAAACAACTTGATCACCCTGGTACAGCCCCGACCTAGCGTCCAGCGACTACAATGTGTTACTGCATTTGAAAATTCATCTGGGTGGTCAGTGCCACGACAACGATGAAGCTGTCAAAACAACCATGTTGCAGTGGTTCTCTAATAAGGCGGCAGATTGATGGTATCTAAAAGGTGGTTGTAACAAGTGCCTTAATATTGGTGGAAAATATGTAGAGTACTATAATAATATATATATATATATATATATATATATATATATATATATATATATATATATATATATATATATATATATATATATATATATATACGCACACACGCACATACGCACGCACGCACCCACACACACACGCACACACACACGCACACGCAGACTCAGGCGCAGACGCAGACGCAGACGCAGACGCAGACGAAGACGCAGATGCAGACGTACTCGTACACGCACTCGTACACGCACACGCACACGCACACGCACACGCACACGCACGCGCACACGCGCACGCGCACGCGCACGCCCCCGCACACGCACACGCACACGCACGCGCACGCGCACGCGCACGCGCACGCGCACGCGCACACGCAAGCGCACGCACGCGCACGCGCACACGCGGACGCAGACGCAGACGCAGACGCAGACGCAGACGCAGACGCAGACGCAGACGCAGACGCAGACGCAGACGCAGACGCAGACGCAGACGCAGACGCAGACGCAGACGCAGACGCAGACGCAGACGCAGACGCAGGCGCAGGCGCAGGCGCAGACGCAGACGCAAAATCAGACGCAAAAGCAGACGCAGACGCAGACGCAGACGCAGACGTAGACGCAAGTTTTTTAATTAGGACTTCTCTAACAGTTATCATACCATATTTTAAAAGGATATTTATTATGTGTAGGTTTAGCAGTTAACCAACTCAGCTTTTGTTTTGAATGTTTTCTAAGACATGTAATCAAATTTATGCACTTATCTGGAACAGGTTATTACGCCTGTGATTGTATCGTATTAAAATATATTAATATGACAAGAAATAGTTATCAGTAACGACTCAAACATACATTAGGAATAATCCAGCTACTGTGCGAATACATTGTTTGGTAGGTCTCTTTGAGGTAATCTTGATGCGGGTTGGGGTAGCATACGGTATTTTAATGGACACTGAAGACGCTATTAAGGTTATAAAAAATGTATCTGCAGCCATATGCTCCTTAAATTCATGCCACAGAAAACTTAAGATTTTCGTTTCAATAGCTTATTTCGACTTTATCACATTTAAATAGCGGTGCTCATATAATATTAAAACCAAAATATTTTATTTTATTTTTTATATTATGTTAGAAAAATGAGAAATACTTTGGTAATGACGTACTATAAAATAAAATTTATTAGTAATAGCAACATTACCGAATTACTTATAAATGTACGAATTCTCTCAAAATATTTTAACATTGTAAACGTTTATTTAGTCGACATTTGTTTTGAGAAACAGCAAAGTGTTCCGAAATAAAAGGAAGTAGCGCTGAAATTCTCCACGAAAAAAAAAATAAAAGCAATCGCGATAAGTTTGTTGCAACTGAAAAAAAAACAGCACAAATAATCAAGCGATGCTCTCGAGAGAAAGAAAATCAATAATTTTTATTACAAAACCCCACATACGCAATTATTGAAGTCTTTTAATGAAGCGTGTTAAAAGTCTCTATAGGAGAAGGTTTTAATTAAAACATTAAAATTTGTAATATTACACTGATATTTATTTTATTTAGCGAGTTCAAAGGGAGATAAACAGAAGAAAACCTGCGAATCGGAGCAGAATGCTTTCAGAGTAAAATTCTTTTGTGTTCAATAGTGGTTGTTACTTTTCATTTGGATTGGGCACAGTTTACGAGATTCATTCTAATGAAGTAAATTTTCTATTTTGTATACTTTGTATTCTTGTTATTTAATACATTTTGTATCAGTCGTTAATTTTAATAATAATGAATGAATTAGCTTCTGTGCCAAGATGATCTTTTTAATTGAGTAAAAACGCATTTACGTTATACCCAATTGGATTTTGCGAAGTTTCCATTATTTATATTCTTGTTTAATTTTCAAACAAGTCAATAAATTAGATGCGCACTTAAAAACGGTTTTATTGAAGTCAGGCGTAGTAAGCCCTGCTTGCTATATTATTTCGTACCTTTCAACGGATAAAATATTTATTAGCGTTACTGAAGATATAAAAGAAAAATGCGTTTAGGTCTTTAAAATAAAGAACCAACATCTTTCAAAGTAAGTAAATGTGTTTTTTTTTTACTATTTTTATGCATTTCTAGCATAATTTTGACAAATGTACTTTTTTTGGAGCTATAAGTCTGACCTCTTATCAATATAATGATGTTTTGGAAACAATCATGGGTTTTTTAGTACTGCTTTCGAACAAAATATTACTTTTATGATGTCATTTAGTGTTGCGAATTAAAGTTGTTTAAAATGAAAACGAAGTTTGTTATAAAAACTTCGTTTAAGCTTTAGTAGTTACTTGCATTATGTGAAGATGTTTACGTCCTCTGGGAAAGAGAGGCTTCCTGGCTATGGTTCTATGGTCCAAGAGTTTGTAAGTTGCCCGAAGTATACAAACATAAAGTAGCGTTTATTGTAGCTCCAAAAGTTGTACGTCTTCACTAATGTTATCTTACTATCCAGTTTTTTAATTCTTTATTTACGTCCGTTTATTAAATAATCTACTCTCTTAATATGTACTAACATTGCATCAGAAATTAAATATTTCACGATTCCTTTTTAGAAGTTAAGCATCACTTTTGTGTGACAAGAAAGGTTTACATTGCCCATGAAACACAAGATTACGCACGAAATAAATATATATCTTAAGACTTAATTTTATCATTTTGTAACTTTGAAAAGTTAAGTTTAAACAGAAATTTTAATCGTTTGTTAT
>JARFJB010000360.1:3867500-3872500 GCA_036346205.1 Vesta saturnalis | reverse complement strand
CACACACACACGCACACAACACACACACACACACACACACACACACACACACACACACACACACACACACACACACACACACACACAACACACACACACACACACACACAAACACACACACACACACACACACACACACACACACACACACACACACACACACACACACACACACACACACACACACACACACACACACACACACACACACACACACACACACACACACACACACACACACGAACACACGCATACACGTACACACGCACAGACGCACACACGCACACACGCACCCACTCACACACGCACACGCGCACATACGCACACACACACGCACACATGCACACACGCACACACGCACACACCCACACACGCACATACGCACACACGCACACACGCACACACGCACACACGTACACACGCATATACGCACAGACGCACACCCGCATACATGCACACACGCACACACGCACACACGCGCACACGCACACACGCACACACGCACACACTCACACTCGCACATTCGCACATTCGCACACACGCGCACACGCACACACGCACACACGCACACACTCACACACGCACATTCGCACATTCGCACACACGCACACACGCACACGTACACACACGCACACACGCAGGCACGGGCACACGCACACACGCGCGCACACGCACACACACCCACGTACGCACTACACACACACTGACACACAACATACACACGCGCACAAACACGCACACGCGCACGTTAGCTCACACCCACACCCACACCCACACCCTCTCCCACACCCGCACACGCACACACCCACGCACGCACCACACACACACACTGACATACTACACAAAACATACACACGCGCACAAACAAGCACACGCGAGCGTACACCCACACCCACACCCGCACCTGCACTGACATCCACACGCATACACACCCACACCTACTACCACAACCAGACGTACAGGAACACGAACACGCACACACTTACACACACCCACCGGCATCAAATCTAAATTCGTCTAGATTATACTTAAAACTCTAAAAACTTTGTAAATCCTTTCGAAACTCGACTACAGCCTTTGTCACTAAATTTTTATACTTACGGGTGCTTCGCGTATAAGGAAGTGGAAAAGGTGTTTAGCTAGTGCAATAATAGAATAGCGTAATGGTGAATAATTTATTAAATGCGTATAGTTAGGTACTAGAATAATTAATTAGAGGTATTATATAACCGGAGTAATGAAGTACGTAAATAAGATAAGGCGAGAAATAAAAGCTTTGGCAAGAATAATATTACCTCTAAGTTATATTTTGTAATAATTACGGTATAGACAAAGTGCGGATTGTACACATCAGCACTGTTATGGCTTTAATAAACAGATTAGGATTTCTTAATTTGAGAATTTGTTTAAGTGTGTAAATGTAATGTAATAAATTTATCAAGGTATAAGCGAATAGCAATACTGATCATTTAGGTAAATTTGCACGTGTCGATAACAATTATAGCTATTGTCCTCAATAAAAGAATTAACTGAGATGTCATAATAGATTTTGTGAAATTTTCTCTTCGATTGTGACATTATTGGTTGTTAGACTTCGCCCGTTAGAGTATGTTCTAAATTACGCTCTTCAAGGAAATTTAAGAATATTCAAATTATTAAGGATCTAGCTATTCTACACTAAAATAGAATTCCATAGTTGGCTTTATACGTTTATCAAACTATTATATTAATAGCAGATTTACATTCTCCTTTTTTGTATTCTATAAATTGATTTTATATTTTAAAGCTGTTATCATTTACTGAAGTGGATACCGATAACTATAATTGTTATCGAAACGTTTAAATTTATATAAAAATAAAAAAAGGCAATTTAATATCCAAAAGATAAACATTTTAGATATGTCTGATAATCCGGAAAGTTTACAATTTTTGTACTTCAATACGTTTGATCTAATCTACGCCACTGTTTATGGTGATAAGAATAAATACGTATACACATAGATATGTTTTTGCCAGAACAAAACCACTATAGTTGTACAACGAAAACTGGTAACGCACTCTACGGATTTAATGAGCACTATAGCAACATCCGTGAGGCTCTATATGGAATAGTCTCTTATTCTGTTGATATTGTGCTCCTGGAATTGTTTCTTACATGGAGTTGCGAGATTTGGATTAAAATCATCAGACCCACGTGACAACTCTATTAAAACTGTAATATAGGAAAACGGTTAAATTAATTGATTTTAACGAGGTTAAAAAACGACAAAGGTTAACTTCACAATAGTTCTATTTACATTTGCTCTCACTCAACTGTCAAAGCTCCACGCAGGCTACGTTCTCAACTTCCGCTCACAATCAACATCCAACTGCTACTAACGTATGGGAGTTTTGAGAGAGAAATACATAAGTGGACAGAAAAATTCAACTTAACCATTAATGATTAATCTTTTGATAACATGAAAGCTAATCTAAAAAAAACTGATAGCGGACCATGCTCTTACATGGCACGCATTTTCCTTTGGATAATGTCTCGGACAACTTCCCGAATTTTTCTAAAAATTCTTGCCCGCAGCTGCTGTTCATTTTGAGCCTCTCAACCGTTTTCATAAACCTTTCGACACAATAATGACCAAAATTCTTCTATTGCTCCAGCTTGAGAAACATTTGGGGGGTTATCTTCTCTTGGTACATAATTGACGTTATTCTGCTTCAGCCATTCCCGAGTCCTTCTGGCATAATGGCACGAAGCGAGATCGTGCTAAAATACTATTTCACCTTTCTGATGATGGGGACTAATAAAATTAAGCAGTTTCGGTAACCATCCTTGAGTATAAATCCCACCATCCAGAGCTTCTCCTCCCCGAACTCTGCCAACAGAAGGTGATGAAACACCAGCCGCTGAAATCGCACTCCAGACTTTGTAGGCAAATTTTGCTTTTGCTTTGAAATTTACTTCGTTTGGACAATTTTCAATATCACAGGTATAAAACCCATCGTTGCCTTTCATTTGAGAATCTGACAGCGTAAAATATTTCTCATCATCCATTATGTTAGTTATTCACAACATGCCTTCATTCTTCAACATATAGGTATTCTCTCGAGCAGTACCTGGTTGTATTTGGGACACTTCCTTGTCTTTCTACAAACTACACCATTTCTTGACAAAGCTCTCTGGAGGGTCTTGTATGAGACCCCTGAGGGTATTGCGGAGATTGTACCAATCTATTAGTCGTGTTTTGACTCAAAACGTGAGGTCTGTCAGTTTTAAGCAAATTAACGCAAGGTATACACTCTTCAAATTCTGTCATTGCCCGATAATTTATTGCCAGACTAACGCTTTGATCTCTGAAAAGGTTTAAAATTTCACCTTTGGGCAACCGTCCAACTAAGCTATAGACATTCTTGCTAATTTCAAGTTTGTATGACATTCTGAGCGTCGTTGTTGAATAAACTTGACGTTTGTCAAAAGCAAGAAAGCATGGTTTGTTTGCCAATCGCATGGCAACTCGATCAGACATCCAAATCGAGTAGAAATTTCAAAGCAAACTTATCTCCCATATATTAAAGTGCCTACTGGTTCTCCTGAAAAAAAACCTTAAGCATTAAATTATTAAAAACAAGGGTGGAAAACGGTAAAATTGTAACAACTAACGTGTTTCTGTTGTGTTTATATTGCAACTCAATCCGTAAGCGACACATCAGAAATTTAAATAAATATGTAGTGGCACAAAAATATGTATTTACACAAAAATGAAGATTACAAAATCTTTGGTAAGTTTTATAACGTAGTTAAATTTTATAAAGATACATGTAATTACACCAAGTTAACTAGTGGCAAATTAATGAATACGAATTTTTGTGGTTTGACAAAAGAGCTTTTAGAGAAACAAAAGTAGACGGTATACCTGTGGACGCACGTAAGGTTAGTTCATCCATTGCAACACAATCGTTTGAAACTTATACTATAATTTGGTGCTAATTTGTTACCTCAAACATAATTTGGTGCGTCTATTATTCACAGAAAATTAAGGGCTGTGCTTAACATACAGTTAGCACAGCCAACGTACAGGTACTTACCTAACGATTATATCGAAATCAACTGTGCGCCATAATTTGGCGCTCCCTTTCTCCTCGTATTTTTTGTAATATTTTTGGTCTTAAATTTTATAAAAATCACTCTATAACGAAGCATGTTGACAGGATTATTGATATATTATAAATTTTTGCTAACTTGGTGCCCTTTTCTTACCGCAAAATAAAATTTGTTGCTTGTATTTCTCATAAAATGTTTGGCCTAAAACGTAATAGAAATCGCGATAACCTTATAACAAAGTATTATATCACGATGCTTGGTGTACCATAATTTGGTGCTAATTTGATGCTAGCTTGTTATCCTGAAACGAAATTTGTTGCTCGTATTTTTCATAAAATTGTTGGATAAAAACGGTATGAAAATCATGAAAACCCTATAACATAACATGGTATCGGGATGATTCATGTATCATAATTTTGTACTAATTTGCTACTTTCTTACCCTGAAATCAAATTAGTTGCTAATATGGTTTCAAGGTACTTAATATGAAATAATTTGGTGACAGTACGTAAACTCCAAAATGAAATTTTTTGCTTGCACTTTCCCAAATTTTTTTGGTTTAAATGATACGGATATCACAGTAACTTTGTAACCATACATGGCGTATCTGAGTAATGCTTAGATTGAGTACTAGTATATTACTCCAAGATGTAAAGCTCACATTTTTCGCACTTTAACATTCAAACGGTGTTAATGTAGACAAACATTTTGGCCATATCGATGATAACAAACAAATTTTGATAATCTGCAACTTCGTTAGTACTGCTAATAAAATGGTGCAGAAATAAGTGCTTGGGACAATATGGTAAGCGTAAGTACATTCATAGAATGGCAAAAATTTGCAGAATATCAATGATTACTTATATGTGTAGAAATATTTATTTTTGATTTTTCATATACCTAT